>JANAVB010019998.1:1657409-1932409 GCA_029216955.1 Iris pallida
ACATGTCACCGACTTTTTTGTTGATAACAAAAGGTCCGATAAAATACGGGCTAAGCTTTCCACCTCCACCAAAGCAAATAGTACCACGGATCGGAGATATCCTCAGGAACACCAGATCTCCAACCTAGCACCAATATGGTCTCAAACTTAACTATAACAATCACATGATCAAACAAAATCACAAAACAAACAAAATCCTAATCCTAAGTCTAAGCTGTACCTCAAACTCCAAAGATCTTCGGTGGCTATCGGCCCAATGTTGTTGTCTGTCCTGCGCCATGTGAAGTTGATCTCTGATGAGCTTCACCTTCTCGGCTGCGTCAACAACCATCTTCGGTTCCAATAAAGCTCGCTTTCCAATGTCATCCCAAGACAAGCGAGTACGACATCTATGCCCGTACAATGCCTCGAATGGTGATATCTCAATGCTGGCCTGGAAACTGTTGTTGTATGCAAACTCCACTAAGTGTAAATAATCCTCCTAGGAACCTCCAAAATCCAGGACACAAGTTCGTAGCATGTATTCGAGTGTCTGAATAGTCCTCTCTGACTATCCGTCCATCTGAGGGTGGTATGCAGTACTAAACTTGAGCTGAGTACCCAAACTAGTATGCAGACTCCGCCAGAAATGGGAAGTAAAGCGACTATCTCGATCCGAGACAATTGTAGGAGCGTAAAAAGTGCTTCATAGACTGAGTTAAAGATATAGAGCTTTACACTCAAATGAGCTGTTTTACGCCAACTACTTTACGCCAGGGACGGGTCAGCTACTTTACGCCAGGGACAGGCCAACTATTTTACGCCAGAGACAGGTTGTCAAATCATGCATTTAATGTAAAGTGATAATGGGTCTGACATAAAGATCTACTGAGAGCGTATAACACAGAATTCGAAGAGATTTGTTTTACACAGAAACCAATATTGTCGTTTAGTATGTAGACTGAGTGATTTTACGCTCACAAGATGGCTTCTTTTACGCATGAATACTATATGAGCTTTTTACGCTCAAAGTTGACGTGTGCATAAAGTTTATTTGGGATACTTTACGCTCAAGGTTGTTTTATCAGCCACTTTATGCGAGAAGTCCATTTTAGGGCTATTTTACGCCTAGTCTACTACTTTACGCTCAGAGTATATTTGGGTTGTTTTTACGCCCTATCCTTCCTGACTACTTTGGAACATGGTTTGCCTACGTGGCTTTCATGCCACACATCTCGATGAACGTGTGTACGTGCATCCTATTCTTATTGAAATAATGGGACACGTGTCAATGTGTGTAGAGGATGACTTCAGTCATGGGTGGCAGTTACTGGCGTAAAGACAGGACTTTGCTGAGTTTTACGCACAAAAAGCCAAGTCTATAAATAGACTTATTTTTTTATATGACACACACAGAGACAGGGACAGGGAAGAGAATACAGAAATCAGAACCCAAAAACTTTGATTTTCGAGAGCATTCTTCTTCAACTTTTCTTCCAGAATAGAGTGAAGCAAAGCAGGAAAGCATTCGACCTCGCCATCAGTGCCCAAGTGCGTCGATACCTTTCTGGTGACTTAGTTCTTCCAATTGTTCATTTTCTAGCAGTGATCTTCATCATCATCGTATGGTCCAAGGAACAAAGTGATCGCCTTCAGATCAGACTTCCATAGCAATACTTTCCAGAACAATTTGTACTTCTTGTACTTTTTCTCATTTTATTTTCAAAAGCCAATTTCTAGGCATTTTGTTAAGTGAAACAAAATGGCGACTATGCTGGGAAGTACCTTCTCCTCTGACGAGGAGACAATTGCTCAATACGATGATGTGTCGATCGGATCGACAAAGAAGCTCTGGTTGTACACTTCGACCAGACTGCTTACGAAGAAATGCTCTGAACTGGGGGTAGCACTCGCTGCTCCAATGTTCAAAAATCGTGGAAGGTACGAAAAGTTTGGGTTCCCAAATCCAAGACATTCTCGAATCTTCCTACTGTCTCTGCAGGCAAAGGAATCCTTCCTACTCCTGTTATAGAGGCTCCCAGCTGCGATGAGGCAGTCTCTACTTCGGTGATACGCCATGCACGTAAAAACAAGTCTCCCGTTTGTAACGTGGCAGACTCTCCAGTGTTATGCTCTGAGCGTAAAAATCAGGTTTTACGCCCTGGGCGTAAAAATCAGGTTTTATGTTCTGAGCGTAAAAACATGTCTTCCGGCTGTAACGTGGCAGACTCCAATGCTTTACATTTTGAGCGTAACAATAAGTCTCCCGTCTGTGACGTGGTAGACACACAAAATTTACGCTCTACGCATAAAAAAAATCTCCCGTCCATGACGTGGCAGATACTCAGGTTTTGCGCTCTATGCGTAAAGGTAAATCTCCTGTCTGTGACAGTGTAGATAAATTTCACAATGATGCTTCTGCATCTAAAGTGAATGTACCTGCACGCATGAAGCATAAAAATATAGTTGGTAAAACTTCTGTTTTCAACCAACAACCTTCTTATACTGCTGTACGTAAGGTACCAAACCTACAAATTATACGCAATGAAGATGGAGTCCTTCGTGCTCAAAAATCTCAGGATTTACGCACACAACTCCAAGCACGTAAAAATGTACAGTTTGGTTCTGCGAATGCAGCCAGTAATCTTCTTTATACACAAGAGACTAAACGTTTTTCTACCCCAAATATAATAAAGAAGATTATTCCCTCTACTCCTTCTGATTTACGTGAATTGCTAATGCAAAAACGTAAAAATAGACAATCTCCCATGACATTTCCCTAACAAGAAAATCATTATTGTGTGTGTCACCAAATTGTAATTAAATGTTGTTGTTCGGCTTCTAAACGATCAGTTTTTGATCGGTTAAGTTTTAATGCGCCTCGACAACAAGCTGATGACCAAGAACATGAGTTGTCATATGCGTCAGTCAACATGGCATCTCATACCAACAGAGGACGACGTCCTAGACGGAACACGTCCCAAACTTCAGGTCAACAACAATTCAACAGACTTCTTGATTTTTTTGAAGGAGTATATCAGAATACTCGATCAAGAAGACAAAGACAATTGCAGACTTCTGATTCAGAAGCTGGGGGTACTCAATCTCTTGAGTCCGAAACTGATAGTGTTGATTCATACCTCTATACTAATCCCTCTGTATCTTCAAGGGAGGTTGAATCCTACGCTATTGAAGATGAACCAGAGACGTCATCTGCTAATACAGAACAACGTCTCACTGCCGTTGAGCAATCACTGAAAGACATGCTTACCATGATGCAAAGCATGCACCAGATAATTACAGCTCAGCAAACTACTCAACCGGCAATAGTAATACCGGTGCAGGTAGCAGCATAAACTCAAGATAGTCAAGGGGCTGATATACCTTTGAATATTCAAGAGCCTGCTGTTAACCAAAATTCTACATCTCCAGATCCTATTATTCCAGAAGATGTACCATCTCCGGTGGGGGTTACGGTACATCCAACGACCATTCAATCAAATGTGCTTCCTCAAACCAGTGAAGCCATTCAAGCAGTGCATGAGCTCAAAGCACAGTTTGAAGTTTTGAAGCAAAAGGATCAGCTTCAGAGGTTAGGGATTAAGCAACCTTATCCTCCTCATTGGAATGATGTACCCTTTCCACCAAAATTCACGCCACAATCAATGGTATTGTTTGATGGAAAGGCTTCTCCTAGTCAGTATATCAATTACTTTGATATTATGACTGTACATCTGCAGAAAAATGATGCTCTTCTCACTCGGGTGTTCATCGGGTGCTTGACGGGTTCAGCTTACGACTGGTATCGTAGTTTACCCGACAATTACATTTTGTCTTTTGACGAATTTAAGGCAATGTTTCTCTCTCGCTTCTATGAAGGAGGTATGGACATGAACATGTCCTCCTTAATAGAAATCAAACAAAAAGAGAAAGAAGATACTCGGACGTTCTTTGAACGTTTCCGACAGGCGACTCTAAAGATGTCCCCTGGTATACCAGATTCAGCGTTAATTGATACATGCAAGATGAATCTGCGACCATCCATTACTGTTTTCACGGGTTCCCAATTCACAGATTGGGCTTCGTTTATTATAGCAGCAGTTTCTGCCGAGACCAATGGTAGGTTGGCTCGTGAACATGGGATGATTTTTGCCTCAGAGGATAAAGAAAAGAAAGGTAATCGTGGTAATAATTCTGGCAATCGTAATGCAAAAGAAAATGACACCCTTATGGTTAATCTTTCCAAAAACAAAACGACGTCGAATAATCAGGAGTCTTCTAAGCCAAAAGAAGAATATTCTTTTGATGAGAGTGATATCGCAGGGATATTTCAATGTCTGGTGAAGAGTGGCAAACTCCAGATCCCGGAGCCAAAGAGGCCTAATGAGGTGAATCTGACTGACAATCCCAAATATTGTATCTATCATAGATACATAAATCATCCCACCAGGGCTTGTTATGTCCTAAAGAAGAAAATTCAAGAACTGATTAATGCCAATGCCATCTCTTTAATTAACGATGAGCATACGGTCTCAACCTTCAATTCGAAGATTTTCCTTCTCAACAAGTACCAGATGGGATTGTCCCAATTCCGAAGGCGACGATGAAGATTGTGAATATTCCGCCTGCTAGGGAGGAAAATAAAGGATTGTTGTCTCTCACATTAAAGAATGGTGAAATTATGTGGGTACATCCTGACTTAGTACCTGAAATGGAAGATGAAGGTAAAACTTCAAAATCCAAGAAAGGTAAGAAAGTCAAAACCTGCAACATGATTTTTCATGTTATTCCAGATCCTGATGATTTGGATCATCTATGGGATGGTATTCCTTTGGAAGATAGACTGAGAGGATTGAATATATATCCTCCAAGTCTGGCTCCTCCGACCAAGCTCAAGCTTACTCATCAGCAGTGGCTAGCCATAAATAGTGTTCCCTTATACAGGGCACAACAAGTCTTCGCTGCTTATGAAAAAGCTCCTATAGGGATTTTTCCTCATATCCCAAATACTTCTCCTCCCGTAGCTACAGAGACTTCTATTCCTCATTCTCCTGTAGTTACAGAGATCTCTTCTTCTTCCTCTGTTGAACCACCTGTTAAGAGTCCGCTACCTACTTACTTGTACAGTCAATAATCTATCCTTCTCATGAAGAAGATAGGTTATGACTTTCAAAAGACAGAAGGTTTGAATTATGATAAAGGAATACGACTTCCTTTATAAATTCAAAGTCAAAAATCAACTGTTGGATTGGGTTCTGAGGTTTCTCATAACAATTCTCGCAAGAAGAAGGCTAAGGAAAGGAAGACTAAATCCTGTAATATAGTACTTCGTTCTTCTGAGTCTGAAGAAAAAACCTTTGTTGGTACAAGATCTGGGAAAGAGTACCACAAGGATTATGAAGGATCCTCCAAAGAAGCAGGGGATATTGAAGCACCATCAACTGAACTGTCTCCTGTTCCTGCTAAACCATCTGTGGTTGAAAAGGGGAAACAGAAAGCAGTACGCTTTGACGTCCCGTTGAAGTCTGCTTCCAGTCAGGGGGTGGTGATGAAACCCTATAAATTTGATATTCTAGCCCAGTTAGCTAATACTCCGGCTAGACTATCTATCTTCGAGTTGCTTCGCCTTTCTAAAGAAAGTCGCAAAACCTTGAGTGAAGCTTTGCTGCAAGCTGACTCCTGCTTAGCTCAACTCAAGACTCCTGATAATATACCAGTGTCATGTCCACAATGCCATAGTGTGATGGAGGTAATTCCTAATATTACCTTCACACAAGAAGATATGCTGTTAAAGCATAACAAACATGACAGGCCTTTGTGCTACACTGGGTATATTGAATCTACTGAAGTTGATAGGATTTACATTGATCCTGGGTCTTCCATTAGCATAATTCTTCAAAGTATGCTAAGACCGTTGAGGATTCCTACTAGTGAATTGACTTACACTAGTACCACAATAGTTGGTTTCAACTCTGGAAAGAGTAAACCACTGGGGAAAATTCGTCTGAAGATTCAGATTGGTGATCTTCGAACTATGGCAACATTCTATGTTATTAATTCAGACGTATCCTACAACATCCTTCTTGGAAGACCGTGGCTACATGAGCATAACATCGTGCCTTCAACTCTCCACCAATGCTTCAAGTACGTAGATTCCCAAGGGGTTGTAAAGACTGAGTTTGCTGATATCAATCCTTTCAAGGGTGTCGAAGTCTATTTTTCTGATTCAATGCTCTACAAATAAAAGCATGTGAAAGAGATATCAGACATAGCTGAAGATCAATCATCTGCCGAAGATCAGTCTATTAATGAAGATCCGCCAGAAGAGCAACCTTTGAAGATCAAAGTCAAAGGGCGAATTCAACCCCAACCTGTCAACAATCAACCTCTGATGATCAAGGTCAAAGAAAAAACTCAAGCTTCATCTGAGGAATCAGTGAATGTTTCTGCTAAGAGCTAAATTCAACCTCTTATGATCAAGGTCAAAGGGCGTACTTCTCGTACGAATGATCCAGAACCACCATTGATCGTCAATCTTGGCAAGTCTACGCAGAAGACGGATGGTGGTCCATTAGTGATTAATCCGAAGCGTAGCAGTCAAATTATAAATAACATAAATATTGATCATTCTATACTTTCTAATATCAATGAAGATTTCCTTTTTGAGTATATGGCTGTCAAATTTGTTGAAATAATGACTTTATCTTCTGATGATCAAAGTCATCAGTATAAAGACGACATAGACACAGAGGAAACCTTATACATTGACCATAAGGAAAATTCCTTTCCTCCTCATGTCGATGTTGGACCTTATGCTCAGAGGTTCCTAACATCTTCTCCTTATCTTCTTCCTATTATCGCTTCATCGCAAGCTTGTGTAACTTATAGACGTCACGAAGAATCTTATTTCGTGATTCCGTCTGATAAGAAAAATAAGCACCAAATTGTGTTTGGCCTGGCTAGAAATATCCCCGTTGCTCAGACAGATGATCTGAGAGATAAAGATAAAGGAAAAATCCGAATTGACAAATATAGTCAACAATCTCTCAAGATTATCCAAAATATAGGATATGATTTGAAGACTATGTAAGGTCTCAATCAAGGCAAGGGTAGACGATTACCATTATGTGGTGATCTGTTTTACCAGAAAACTCATTATGGGTTAGGATATGATCCGTCCCACATGTTTAATGACGATATACAAGAAGAATTCTCTTCTAGCTCTTCACAATCATCAGATTCGGAAGAAATCCAATTCATCGAATCTGATATGTCTCATTCCTCATATGTTAGAGGAGGTTATTATGATGAATCTAAGAAAATATTCTCTGTCAATATGGTTCAAACTGATGGTGAATTTGAACCATTTGAGAATGATCCTTGGGCTCAACAGATGGACACTCAATGGGAACTTCGTTTTGAACAGCGACAGCCACCTACAGAGGATGAGATTGTCCAGATTGATGTTGGAGATGGAACTACATCCAAACCAATATTCATCAATAAAAATCTTTCTGAGGATGAAAAGGAAGAGTTGATAAAACTGATCAAAGAATATATTGATATTTTTGCATAGAGTTATGAGGATATGTCGGGTTTAGATCCTAAAGTTGCTACTCATAAACTCAATATTCTTCCTAATGCCAAGCCTGTAAAATAACAGCAACGACATTTTTGACCAGATATGATGGATGCAATTGAGGCGGAAGTCAAAAAGCTGATCACATGTGGCTTGGTTCGTGAAGAACAACACTCGGACTGGGTTGCCAACATTGTTCCTGTTATGAAGAAGAACGGAAAAGTCCGAGTTTGCATAGATTTTTGAGATCTTAATGCAGCTTGTCCAAAGGATGAATTTCCACTTCCGATTACCGATGTCATGATAGACAATACATACGGTTTTGAACGCATGTCTTTCATGGATGGATTCTCAGGATACAATCAGATTAAGATGCATCCAGAAGATGAGAAGCATACTGCTTTTTGTACACCCCTTGGGGTTTACTGCTATACGGTTATGCCATTTGGTCTTAAAAACGGCGGTGCCACGTATCAAAGGGCTATGAGCAACATCTTTCAGGAATATCTACGCAAGATAGTGGAATGTTATGTAGATGACATTGCTGTCAAAAGTCGATCAAAAGATGATCATATTCAAGACTTGAAGACAGTATTTGAATTGATGCATCGTCATCAATTGAAAATGAACCCTACTAAGTCTTTCTTAGGGGTTTCAAGTGGAAAGTTTTTAGGATTTGTCATTACTTCTCAGGGTATCCATGTTGATCCTGATAAAGTTAAAGCAATTCTTGAATTGTGTCCTCCTCGTAATCTGAAAGAACTTCGTGGCTTTTAGGGTCGCATTGCTTATATCAGGAGATTTATATCTAATCTCTCTGGGAGATGTCAACCTTTCTCCCGTATATTAAAGAAGGGTGTATCATTTGTTTGGGATGAAGAGTATCAGAAAGGCTTCAATGACATCAAGCAATACCTTACAAATCTACCTGTTCTGGTACCTCCAGTGGTAGGAAGACCATTTTTGCTATATGTTCGAGCCTTGGATCATTCACTTGATGCTCTTCTTGCACAAAAAAGTAATATGGGGCATGAACAATCAATTTATTATCTTAGCCGAATGATGGTCGGAGCTGAACACAGGTATACTCCTGTAGAAAAGGAATGTCTGGCCTTGGTTTTTGCTGTCCAAAAGACAAAACATTATGTGACTGGATAGACTATTCATGTCATCTCCAGAATAAATCCCATTCGGATAGTGATGAGAAAACCGAGCATTCTTAACTCTAGGTTAGCTACCTGGGCAATATTGCTCACTCCTTATGACATGGTTTATGTACCTCAAAAATCAGTAAAGGGTCAAGCATTAGCTGATTTCTTAGCTGCTCACCCTATACCTGAAACATCAAAGTTATATGAGGACATTCCAGATGAAGTCGTGGATTGCAACATGACTTTGAAGGATGACATCTGGCAATTATATTTTGATGGAGTATCACGGGTTGGACCTAAAGGTAATATTCTCTCTGGGTAGGAATCGTCTTGGTTTCTTCTGATAAAATGGTTATATACCGTGCCTATTCTCTCAATGAGCCATGCTCCAACAATGTAGCAGAATATAATGCTCTATTGATTGGTCTCCAAGTAGCAAAACAATTGGATATTGAATCCCTAGAAGCTTATGGAGATTCACAACTGATTGTTAATCAAGTTAGAAGGACTTATGAAGTAAGAAATCCTGATCTCATCCCTTATCATCAAGTGGTAATCGAGTTGGTCCTTTCATTCAAAGGATTCTTCATCGAATTCGTACCACGTTCTCAGAAGGTGGAAGCTGATGCTCTTGCTAGCTTAGCTGCAGACTTGGCTGTTCCAATTCAAAGACAAAATACAATTACTTTATTGGACCGAGACTTATTCTGTGTCAAAAATAATCTGTGTATTGAACAGAGTTATATTACAGAGTTAAGTTCCTAGCAGAGGGATTGGAGAAGTCCATTCATTGATTATGCGGTTCATGGGATTTTACCTGAAGATCCAAAAGAAGCTGCATCAATTAAGAGACGATCATTTTAATTTTATTATGACTCATCTTTACATATGCTATACCGTCGTTCATATGATGGACTTCTGCTGCACTGTCTCTCAGAAAATGAAGCTAAACAAACACTCCACGAAGCTCATGATGGTGTTTGTGGTGCTCATCAACCAGGTCCAAAATTACAAGACCGCATTCGAAGAATGGGGTATTATTGGCCTTCTATGATAGCAGATGCTGTAGACTATGCCAAAAGGTGTAAAGCATGTCAGATTCATGCTGATTTTATTCATCAACCGTCTGAATTCCTATATCCTACAGCAGCCTCTTGGCGAAGCTTGGGGCATGGATATTATTGGGCCTATTAACCCTCCTTATGTTAAAGGACATCGGTTTATATTGGTTATAATCGATTACTTTTCTAAGTGGGCAGAAGCAGTTCCCCTCGCTGAAGTGAAAACATCTAATGAGATCAGCTTCATCAAACACCATGTCATTTATCGTTTCGGGATTCCTTGATGGATAATTCATGACAATGGACCACAATTTGCCAGTCAGGCATTTTATCGGTTCTGTAATAAGAATCGAATTCAAAATCTGGCTTCTACGGCTTATAATCCAGCTGCTAATGATTTAGCCGAAGCTTTCAACAAGACGATCATCAAACTTCTTAAAAAGTTTGTCTCTTCTAATAAACGTGATTGTAATGAGAAACTTGGAGAATGTTTATGGGCTTATCGAACGACAGTCCGAACTCCTACTAGTTTTATACCATTTTTACTAGTTTATGGATGTGAGGCTGTCCTTCCATTGTAAATTCAGATTCCATCTCTTCGAATAGCCATTGCTAATGAGCTAACTACAGAGAATAATGATCGCTTACGACTCTAAGAACTTGAAGGATTGGACGAGAAGCGTCTTCAAGCTTAACAGCATATTGAACTATATCAAGCCCGTATATCTCAAACTTTTAATCGTAAAGTTAAAGAGAGGGTATTCAAAGTCGGTGAACTGGTATTAGCTGTTCGAAGACCGATAGTGATGACTCACAAAAGCAAAGGGAAATTCCAAGCAAATTGGGAATGCCCTTATGTAATCGAGACCGTGTTTTCCAATAGCGCCTATCGGTTATCCAAGCCCAATGGAGATCTACTTATGATGCCGATCAATGGCAAATTTCTTAAGAAGTACTATGTATAAAAAAAAGACAGAATGAAAATAAAATCTCTTTTATTATTATTTTTGTTCAGAACAAAGGATTAAGGACGAGGACCATTGCCTTCCTTATTAAATACATAGTCTGCCAATGCATCGAAGACATCGTTGCCTGAGTTCATAAAAAAATTGCAGGCAGCCATCCTCAGCGCCTCTTCCTCAGGAGTTTTCCCTGGCTCTACTAAGAAAGTGAGGATGTCTTGTGGTGGCTTTGGCGTAGAAGAGCTTTCGCCTATTTCGGTTGGACCCGACATAATTGGCTCAACGGGGCGCGTCTCGATGACGTCCTCAACCTTCATGGAGACTTCATTCTTTTGCTGCACGTCCTTAGAAGACATTTTCGATAAAGGAGTGGAAATAAGGATGAAGTTTTATAAAAAGTTCTCATCTATTTATAGGAGAGAGCTATTAATGAACCGGTCCGGGAAATTGAAAACAACTTTTCATTCCCGAAAAGACCCATCCATTCATTATATCAGATTCATCCATTTAATTCTGGAATTGAATTGATCTGTCTTTTTCCAAAAGAAACGTTGGTTCATTCATTCTTTCATCGATATTGACATATACTCTCAATGACGTCTGTCTTCTTATTTCCCCAGCTACCAATGTTTGGTTAAGCTGGTAACTTGTCTCTTCGGAGAGAAATTTTAATCTTTTATCTTACCAGTTGGTATAAAAAGTTGGATTTATTATTTATCACGTTCTTATGACCTCTGAATAAATGTTAAATCTACTTCTTTTCCTATCTATCATGTCCATTTGGCCTCTGAATAGATATTAATCTAGTTTTCTTTGAGTTGTTACGATCTATCATGTCCATATTACCTCTGATAGTGTTGTATACTCTGAAAAAGAAAACGAGATTTCATTTATGTCTATATTACCTCTGGATAGATATAAATTATTGAGTATAGAAGACTTGTCATTTCCATTCTCACTTTATCATCATAAAAGTCTATTACATTTCTTAGACTTTCTTACAAATCATAAAGGAAATCTATTACATTTTGGATTTTCATCTATACGACAACGATAACCTAATCGAGATCTATTTCTTCTTTGGATCTTCTTCATCGGATTCATTGTTGGTGTCAATTCCTTGCTGTTTGAGCCTCAATGGCAACAAGAGTAGTAGAAATTAACTCTGGTCTTCTCTCTCAGACGAGAGAAGAACCCCAGAGTATGGCAGCCCGAAGACGTATTGCTGCCAATACAATTGGTGGAGAAATGACGGCCCTTCAGAAGAAATAGGAATGTATCCAGCATTGGGATACGATTCCTAGTTCTGCCGTGAAAGGAACTCTACTACCCAATTTCTCGGGATAGAGTTGACTCCACCATCCAACTTTCTGTGTATAAAGGCTCTTCCTACCATCTGATGAAGACCCTTTTATCCCACGAAGAGTTCTGAGTTTTCTGGTTTGCACGTCAAAAGCGCATGAGCTCCCTGATGTTGATGTCAGAAGAATGCTCCCCACAGTATCTAAGTCGCCAATGCCGGTTCTGGAAAAGTTTTTCAGCCAAGCTTCTACAGAAAACAGTAGAATTTTTTTTTTCAACAGAAGTATCATCAGGCGCATACTGGCCAATTAAAGACTGATGCTCGCTCACCTTATTCAGGCTTTGCGCCCATGTTTTATGTGCACCTTATCTAACAAGGCTTTACGCCCATGTTTTATGTGCACCTTATCTAACAAGGCTTTACGCCCGTATTTTATGTGCACCTTATCTAACAAGGCTTTGCGCCCATGTTTCATGTGCACCTTATCTAACAAGGCTTTGTGCCCGCGTTTCATGTGCTCCTTATTTATCAAGGATTTGCGCTCGTTTTCAGTAGGCGTGCCTTATCTATCAAAGATAGGCGTTTGTTTTCAACAAAGGCTCAAAGGCAGCCGATTGTGTACCCTGTTTTAATAAAAAAAGAGAAAAGAGCGCACCTTGCCCCTTTTATGTAAATCAAACTTACCATCAAAATCAGATGGTTCAGTCCTAAGAATTGTTGAATCAACGTCTGGTGACCTGGCGTACAGAGGAACGACATCGTAAAGCATCGCCATTATCAATCTCTTATTGGAGAATGAAATCTTGCAAAAAAGATATCTTCGAAGAAAAAGAATGAGAATGAGAATGAGAATGTGTTAACATTCTTTAACTCAGCTATTTATAAAGGGTCGAAGAAATAGTTGGCATGAGTCTATTTCGGGAAAGATCCTAATAAGAGGCGCTCATGACCACAGGACAGTTGCCACGTGTTGTTCTGTTTCTCTTGGGTATGAACAAACATGGAAACAATCAAAAGAGATTTAGAATGATCCTATATTAATGCATCACGAGAATAAAGGTGGAGATAACACCAGTATTTTACTTTTAAAAGAGTAGGTCCTTACAGATAAGTTGAGTGTCATAATACATAGATGACACTCTTACACAAAACATTATTTTTTCTTCTTCTCTCCTTCGTTGGGCTGACGAAGGGAGGCGCCTAACTCGTGCATATTGTGGATCCCTGAATGATGCATCAGATTGAGGAATGCTTCTGCATCACCTGATCCTTCGTAGGCAGTTGAGGGACCACCATTTATACGATCGAAGATCGTTGGAGTCAGTCCAAAGCACTCCATGAAGTTGCGTGCTCGCTCAATCTCCGTCTCTATGTCAAGACTTGAGTCTTGAGCCTTTTCCTTGTCAGTCTCTATTTCTTTCTTCGGTGCCATGACAGTATGAGGATGAGAAGTGAGAATGAAAAACTTCTCCCTATATATATACAATCAATCAACCCTTCATATTCCCTATGGGAAACTGAACATTATCAATGCAACTCGGGGAGATGAAGAGGCGTTCGAATGTTTCGAGAGAAAATTCATTATGACAAATGAGTTTTGACCGGCACCATTTCTTGATTTTTCATGTTCAAAGTATTTCAAAATTTTTGAAGTCTTTTTCAAATTCCGAAAACTTTGAAGGAGGTCTTGTAGGAGCCTAAAAAGTGCTTTATAGACTGAGTTAAAGAGATAGAGCTTTACACTAAAATGAGCTGTTTTATGCCAACTACTTTATGCCAGGGACGGGTCAGCTACTTTACGCCAGGGACAGGCCAACTATTTTACGCCAGAGACAGGTTGTCAAATCATGTATTTAATGTAAAATGATAATGGGTCTGACATAAAGATCTACTGACAGCGTATAACACAGAATTTGAAGGGATTTGTTTTACACAGAAACCAATATTGTCGTTTAGTATGTAGACTGAGCTATTTTACGCTCACAAGATGGCTTCTTTTACGCATAAATACTATATGAGCTTTTTACACTCAAAGTTGACGTGTGCATAAAGTTTATTTGGGCTACTTTACGCTCAAGGTTGTTTTATCAACCACTTTATACGAGAAGTCCATTTTAGGGCTATTTTATGCCTAGTCTACTACTTTACGCTCAGAGTATATTTGGGTTGTTTTTACGCCCTATCCTTCCTGACAACTTTGGAACGTGGTTTGCCTACGTGGCTTTTATGCCACACATCTCGAAGAATGTGTGTACGTGCATCCTATTCTTATTGAAATAATGGGACACATGTCAACGTGTGTAGAGGATGACTTCAGTCATGGGTGGCAGTTACTGGCGTAAAGACAGGACTTTGCTGAGTTTTACGCACAAAAAGCCAAGTCTATAAATAGACTTATTTTTTTTATATGGCACACACAGAGACAGGGACAGGGGAGAGAATATAGAAATCAGAACCCAGAAACTTTGATTTTCAAGAGCATTCTTCTTCAACTTTTCTTCCAGAACAGAGTGAAGCAAAGCAGGAAAGCATTCGACCTCGCCATCAGTGCCCAAGTGCGTCGATACCTTTCTGGTGACTTAGTTCTTCCAGTTGTTCATCTTCTAGCAGTGATCTTCATCATCATCGCATGGTCCAAGGAACAAAGTGATCGCCTTCAGATCAGACTTCCATAGCAATACTTCCCAGAATAATTTGTACTTCTTGTACTTTTTCTCGTTTTAGTTTCAAAAGCCCATTTATAGGCATTTTGTTAAGTGAAACAACAATACTCACTGGAACTCCATGAAGTCTGACAATCTGACGCACATACATGTCTGCTAGCTTCTCTGTAGACAAACCTACTTTGAATGGCAAGAAAATGGCTGATTTGGTCAACCTGTCTACGATGACCCAAATCGCGTCTTTCTCTCTTGGTGTACATGGCAATCCTGAAAAAATATCCATCGTAATGTGCTCCTACTTCCACTCTAGAATGGAAAATGGCTGTAACAGTCCTCCTGGCCTCTGCCTCTCTGCCTTAACCCGCTGACAGACTAAACATCTGGCTACAAAGCGTGCTACATCCCGCTTTATCCTATACCACCATACATGCTCTTTCAGATCCCTATACATCTTATTGGCACCTGGATGCATAGAGTACTAAGAACAATGGACCTCCTGCATAACCTGCTTCCGAAGGTCTCCACTAGGCACACACAGTCTGGAACCGTGCCTCAATGCACCATCCTCTGCAATGACAAACTCATCCGCAAGTCCTGCTCGAACCTGCTCTCGAATACACCACTGAGCAACATCGTCGAACTGAGTTGACTTAATCCTCTCCATCAAGTCCGACTGAATCTGCAGTCCCCACATCTGCATCTCAACTCCCGGTACTATCACCTCGATCTCTAAGCTCTCCAGATCTGCTAATAAGTGACGATCCACTGTCAAATACATGGCTACCGGATACCTACTCAAGGCATCAGCAACCACGTTGGCCTTTCCTGGATAATACTGCAATGAAATGTCAAAGTCCTTCATCAACTCCAACCATCTTCTCTGCCTCATATTGAGCTCCTTCTGTGTAAACACATACTTTAGGCACTTGTGGTCTGTGAAGATCACCATACGCTCTCCGTATAGATAGTGCTTCCACAACTTAAGTGCAAAAATAACTACCGTCAACTCCAAGTCATGAGTAGGGAAGTTCTTTTCATGCGGACGTAATTGCCTGGATGCATAGGCAATCACCTTTCCATGCTGCTGTAAGACACAACCCAGACCCTTTTCTGAGGCGTCACTGTAGATAGTGAACCCGCTTGATCCTGATGGCAATATCAGAATCGGGGCTGTCGTCAGCCACTTCTTCAACTCATCAAAAGCGACCTGCCACTCCCCTGACCAGATAAACTCTGCGTCCTTCCAGGTCAGCCTAGTCAATGGCTCTGCAACCCAAAAAAATCCTAAACGAACCTTCTATAGTAGCCTACCAATCCCAGGAAGATCCTGATCTCCGCAACTAAACTCGATGCTGTCCATGCCTTAACTGCTCTGATCTTCTTCGGGTCGACTGAGATCCCATCCCTGGTCACAACATAACCTAGAAAATCAACTCGATCCAGGAAGAACTCATACTTCGAGAGCTTTCCATAAAGCTCCTCCTTCCTGGGAGTCTCCAGAACCACTCTCAAATGCTCCTCGTGCTCCCCTGGGGTCTTCGAGCACACCAAGATGTCGTCGATGAACACCACCACGAACTTGTCTAAGTACTGGTGGAACACCTTATTCATCAGGTTCATGAACATCTCCGGGGCATTAGTTAACCCAAACGACATCACCATGAACTCAAACTGGCCATACCGTGTCCTGAATGTTGTCTTCGGAATGTCCTCCTTCTTCACCTTTACTTGATGGTAATATGACCTCAGATCAATTTTGGAAAATACCTTCGGTCCGTTCAACTGATCGAACAGATCATCGATCTTCGGCAATGGGTACTTGTTCTTGATCGTGAGGCTATTGAGAGCCCTGTAGTCGATACACATTCGTACCGACCCATCCTTCTTTGGTACAAAGAGTACCAGTGCACCCCACGGTGAAGAACTCGATCGGATGAAATCTTTATCCTGCAACTCATCTACCTGCTTCTTCAATCCCACCAGCTCGCTGTTGTTCACTATATAGACGTGCTGAGATATTGGCTCTGCGCCGGACACCAAGTCTATAGAGAACTCCACATCTGTCACTCCACTTTTTCAATTTTCAGAAAATTTTAAATATGTCTTTTGATTAATGATTGTTTTGTTTATTTTGAAGAATAAATCCCCAATGACTATTTTTGGAGGGAAATTCAAATTTATGATTTTGGAAGAAATTCCTAGGTTGTTACAACCAATTGGAATGGTCCCCACTCTCTAACAAATTCTCTAACTTCCCTAAACTAATTTCTAACAAAATATGTAGCTTATTTGCAATTTTATTTAGAGTAGAGGGCTTAAGTGTAAATTACCCTAATTTTTCTTCTCTGTTTATATAGCAGTAAGGAGGAGAGAGAATGACAAAAATCATTCTAATTTTCTTCTGTGAAGCCGAGAGCTTCCTCTCCAACTCTCATTTCCCAAATTGTAACCCTAACCCCCAAATTCTTCTCGGCGAGCGGAGTTGGCAGTGACGCTCATCTTCTCTCCGGTGACAGTGTAACCCAGGCGGCGGGAGTTTACCATTCCAGGCGGCGGGAGCTCACCACCTCAGGCGACGCTTATCACTCCCTCGACGTCGTACACGATTTCTCCAACAGGCGTTTCTCCATCTCTGATGACGGCGAGGCGGGTTCGGTGCACAAGACGATCTACATCAGATCGAAGCTCTCCTCTCTGACGGGCGATAGATCATCAAGACGAATCCCTGCGGCAGTGACAGCTGCACGAGTCTTCTTTCCCCCACTAGACTGCAAATTCCTGGTGGATGTTCCTCTTCTTCTCGATGCTAGATCTGTGAGTTCTTCATATTTGCATTTTCTTTTGTGGTGGATTGTGAGTCTTGGATCTGAATGACCGACCTATGAGTTCTTGTTTAGATCAGTGAGTTCATCAGAAAATTGGTCGGCTGAGTTGAGAAGTTTGGATCCAAACTAAATTGGTAAGGACTAGTTAATCTCATGTTTCCTGATTTATTCCTCCACAATTTCTAATATAATTGCAGAGCATACTCTCGAATCTAACTATGCTATTTTGGTTTTTGTTTGTTGCAATATCGCAGAGAACTGAGTTCATAGCTAGGTTCAGGAAGTTTTTGTCCGACACTTGGAGATCTAACGGTTACTTCAAATCCGATCCTCATTCTCGGTTAATTTCTTCCTCTCTCACTATTGTCGAGTTGTTGTTAGTAGATTTTGATTAGAATTTTCGGCATTATCGGTAGATATCTTCTGTGTTCGTATCCTCTATTCGATTGTATGTACCAGTCCAGCTTGCTCGTGTTCGGCTATAGTGTGTGTCTTTCTGTTCGAGTCCAGATGCAGATCATGTTTGAGACGTATGTACGTGTCAAGGCTGGGATTAGCAAGGAAGACGGGAGTCTTATTTTAATTTGGTGATTTTGAATGTATATTCAGTTGGTGTGTGTGTGGCTCTGGGTTTTCTGTGATTGGAGTTACCAATTGTGTGATGGTAGGAGCAGTCGGCTAGCTTGTTGCTCTGTGTGTTTAGTTTAGAGTCTACAGGGAGTAATGAGAGGGTTGCAAGTCACCCGAACTCAGTATGGTACCAGTTGCATGGTTAGAATTGTATATTTGATTAGATAAGTTTGTATTTATTGGGGTTGAGTAAATTTTGGGTATATATACCTTGTTGAGGTTCAGTTGTTTAATTGTACTGACATGTTTTCAATTCTTGGTTTGGATTTATACTTGGTGGGGTTGTTTTGGAAGTCCTAGTGGTGCAACTGTTCCTTCATGTTTACTAAATTTCTGAAATACAGCTGAGAAGTAGTAGCAACATGGGCAGGGTGTGAGTATTTTTGATTGATAGTTATTGTTGGTTCCTACTCTCAGTTCCTGGGCAGAACTTTGGGCCGAGTCTGGAATTTAAGTATTGTGGGAATGGGTCAGGAAGGAGTACTTTGGATCCCTAACTGGTTGTCGACTTGAAGCAGCATTATTTCTATTCTGCTGATTGGGTTATAATAGTGTGCTGGGCATAGCTTATAAGATTAACATAAAGACTATTTTAAGCCTCTTATAACTTATGAAACAAATAGTATTATGGTAGAATATATGGTAGTATTATAGGTAAGTATATTGGATCTAAGCTATTTTTATAATATTAATAGCTAAAAATAGATAAAGATAGCTAAGAAAAGATTTGATTAGAAAACAAATGATTAGTGATAGAACCAAACCTAACTTGTACCAATATTCAGGTGAACCTACAGATCTTCTACTTCCCACTTTTGATCATCGGAGCAAGGCAAGTATATTCTATGGTTTATGTTCATTTATATTCGCATCATGTGCTTTTCTTGTGACACGACATGACACGATATCATGTTCTCCTGTACTTTCATATTTTTGTATTTATTTGTGGTCGGAGAGGGGAAATACACTAGCTATGTGACCAAACCCATATTCTGATATTCATGTAGATAGCTTAGGCGTCGTATTGTGCACGCAGGCCCTAAGCCGTACCCTTATTCCTGTGCTTATCCTAGCCGGTCACATATGCTAGTTGTATTTCAAACATTGTGCACATGTCATGTCTTGTACTTCAGGTTTATGGTTTACATTCTTGTACTTTATTTCCTGTACTTTACATTCCTATACTTTATATATATATATATATATATATATATATATATATATATATATATATATATATATATATATATATATATATATATATATACAAGTATCTATTTGAAAATAAATATAGTCTATTTGAAAAAAAAAATATTTAGTCTATATAACTAAAATAACAATCATAACTCAAATATGAGATTTCACAACTTATACCTAACTAAAATTGCCATTATATACATAAGGAAACTATATATATATATATATATATATATATATATATATATATATATATATATATATATATATTAAGGAAACTATATATATATATATATATATATATATATATATATTTTACTTCCTATATATATATATATATATATATATATATATATATATATATATATATATATATATATATATATATATATGTCAAATACCCCTCCTGCGCCCTCCTAGCACGGCGATACCCTCCACGGGTCCCACCTTCGTGGAGATCCTGCGCCAGATCGCGGAGCTCAGTGCCCTCTCTTCACTGAGAGCATTGTCCTCCCTGACATCGACTTCCCGTCCGCTCAGGATGGCCTTCCGTTTCGCGTCCCCTTCTCCCCCGCAGAGATCTCTTCCCTCTCTTCCACCTTCGCGAAGACTTTTGTGCTTAAATTCTCCTCGGGGTGTCCAAAGATTTCCATTGCGCACGAAGCTATCGCCGGATGGGGCCTATCATCTGTTTACAGGTCGCGCCTTTGGACCCTAAGCACATGTTCCTTCACCTATCTTCTGACCAGGATTTCACTTTAGTCTGGGCGAAAGGCACCTCCACCATTAACGGCCACAACGTCAAAATAGCTAAATGGTCTCCCGACTTCAACTCCAAGGTCGACTCGTCGATTATCTCACCTTGGATCACCCTTCCCAACCTTTCCCTTGTATGTTTCGCCCCGGCAGCACTCAAGAGGATTGTCGGGTCCTTCGGGACTCTAGTTGCAATTGCTGAAGAAACCCGTAATCTTTCCAAATGTAACTACGTAAAAATCTGCGTGGAACTCGATCTGGCCACCGACCCGCCCGACCAAATTTAGCTGGAGCTCAGAGCACAGACAATCAACCAGTTGCTGGTGTACGACAACCTTATTATCTTCTGCAAACATTGTCTGATGAGAGGCCACACCACACAACACTGCTTCAGAGTCCACCCGAAACTTAAGAAAAAGCTACCAAACAGTCACATCACTCAAGGATGGAACAAACTGTCCCCAAGGCCCAAATTCTCCCCCTCCCTAATTCTTACACCCATTTTGTGGACAACGACTCCCCGAACAGATCTGACAATCTCCACCAGCCGAGCACTGCTATTATCCCCTACAAACCCCCATCCATACCCCTCAACAACCAGTTCGACACCCTCTCAATACTCACCGCTGAAGACAACCGGGTGAACCCTCTACCTACCACCGACTACAAAAACATCTCGGAGTACCAGATAGCCATCGAGTCCTCGACCAGTTACTAGGAGCCACAGCTGACTATGATCACCTCCGGTAAGAAATACTCTCTGTCCCAGACTGCCGTCGAGCCCCCGGGAAAAACCCAGGAGCTACAGATGACTACAGTAACCCCCTCGAGCGCGCTCATCTGTCCCGTCGAGACCTACAGGCCCTTCGATGGCGACCTTGCTATCCTTGGCTCAGCAGCGACAAGCAGGCTTCAGCAAACCAAGGATGCAGGCTTCCTGGATCCCCTCAATCCACTTAGTGCGTTGGCAGAGTCAGCTGATACAGAGGTCCCTCCTACATCGGTAGACATGGAAAGCAGAGATCAAACTTCTAATGGTGCGGCGGAGGCAATGGATGACACCTCCGCTCCAGCACGGAGACCTACCAAAAATTCTCCCCGTAAGAAGAAAAAGTACTACCAGGAGCCGACGGCCAGGACCACAAGGTCTGCCACGAATCTCCACAACCCCCATCCGCATCCCCCTTCCAATGATTAACATCCTCGTATGGAATATGAGAGGTCTGGCCAATAACCCTACGCTGAGAAGAATAAAAAGTCTCACAAAAATCTACCGCATTGACATCCTATTTCTCATCGAACCCAAACATCCTCAAAAAAGACTTAAAGCCATCCAGCTCCAGCTCGAATTCCCGTCCGGTATCGTCAGGTGTCATGATATCTGGATCCTCTTCGCTGTTGGGACTCAGTTTGCAGCTATCTATGGCTCCAACCAGGCGTTGACCTGCTGGGTGGAGCACCCTGCTCTCCTGTCTCGCTGTATTCTCTCCGCTATCCACGATAGATGTGACATCCATGAGCGTAAATCTCTTTGGGACATCCTGCTGGACACCCACCTTCAACACATAATCTCCCGTGGCTCTGCACCGGGGACTTCATCACGATCACGTGCAGAGAAGAGAAGTCCGGGGGTCACCCACCTCCCCAATCAGCCATGACCGACTTTAACACATTTATTTTCAATGCCCATATGACATCCCTACCTTTCTCTGGCAATGCTTTCGCCTGGTGCAACATGCAGAACGGTGATCGTCGACAATACTCCCGCTTAGACCGAGCCCTGATCAACAATCGCTGGTCCGATATGGGTCTCATATCCAACCTCTGCCACCTGAACACCACCGAGTCGGACCACTCCCCTCTCCTGATTGAGATCAGCAACAACTCCAACCTCATCAAGAAAGCCTTCAGATTCTGTCACGCCCCAGAACCAGAATACTGGAGAGCGGGGGCAGACATAGCCAGCTACGTATATTGAAATAGAATACATCTCAACTATAGGTCACGGCTGTCTAGATATGAGGGTTTACTACAAGCCAGCAGTCTCTTAAGGTCAAGCCTATTATCTCAATCTCAAGCAATTAACAGAGTTGCAAGATATTAGAGCATCAAACATATATATATAAGGCGTCCCAAATATTACATATTGGATGATCATGAAGCTAGTCGTACAAAATGATAGGACTAGCAAGAGTTCAGTCATACATGATCAACCCTAGGATTTGTTAATCATGTTTACAGCCCGTAGGCAGACAGTAAGTAAATGTACATCGAGCTAACAGGTGCTCGTCGGCTAAACGCCTCAAAAGAATAAATTTACATATAAGTGGGTGAAACAAAAAGGGAAAACCCACTCGTAGCCCGGGTTCCGTCTAGTTGTCACCATTGGGCTGGAAGCTCGGTAGATCCTCGGGAGCTGCTTCGAAATCTGGCCACACAAAACCAGCTGGGTCAAACCCCAGAAAGAGCAAGTGCCACAAGGAGGCCATAAATAAGAACAAAAGCCAGCATATCAGAACATAAAGAATAATAGAAAGTACAAGTAGTAAAGTACACAGGGCGATAAACGACTAGGGACGTGGAACCATTCCGGGAGCCAGGTTACAATCCTTAAACCAAACAAGGACCGGGATTGTACCCCTTCGCCTGAATAGCTCACTGTCTCTACCCATTTATCGTTAGAGATAAGTAAAACAATCATGATCAAGAGTTCCAGGTACAGGGGCTAGACAAGACTTAGACAGAGCTGGACACCATTCATTCACAATCGGCCAAGCAAGTACTACGGCTTACTACTTTAACTAACTAGGGTTATCACAAACCTAATTACTAACAAGATGCAAGTAAGAATTCCAGTCCCAAGCCCTGCAGACTATCCAGTTATCCTTCCGCGGGTTGAGAGTTATAGTTGGGTACATTGCCCGGGAGACAAATGTACCCTTAGGTGACTTAGAGGGTGCAACACATGACAGTGTGCTGGAAATGTGCTCTACTCGTCGGCAAGCTACAAGTCCATTAAAGCGCCCAGATAACGAGATTGCCTGTGACTGGGAATTCTCCATGTTCTAGTTTGATCTTATCATTAGCCTAATCCAATTTAGCGCGAGTCCCTGGCCGTGGTACCCAGGAAGTCACGTCCTAGACATGATGCGAGACAAGACAAGTGGATTGTACAAGCAAGCAAGCAGGAACACCTACGGTGTCAAGTTGATTATACGAGTCAAGTTACAAGTTACAAGTCAAGTCAGGAGTGCGCCGCTATGGGCCACTATCAAGTTATCAAGATAAATCATGTCAGGGTACTTGTTAGGGGTGCGCCACGACGGGCCACTATCAAGTCAGGTCGGTCATGTCAGGAGTGCACCAATACGGGTCACTGTCGTGTTATGCTAGTTCCTTGTCATACCATGCCATGTACAATAGTCATTCCAAACATATTAAGTAAAATCAAGTTCATGACAAAAGGCGTAAGGATATAAAATGGGCGTAAAATACCTAATAAAATACTAATATAAAATAGGACTATAGAAAAGCCAAGATCAAGAAATATCAAATTTATCATAGACAAGTAGGTTATGCAGGGTATGTACTGCGCAGGGTGCCAAGTGCGCAGGGTGAGCTGCACAGGGTACCAACTGCGCAGGGTGAGCTGCACAGCAGACGGATTGCGCTGGATCAGGTTGCGCAGGAATGGATGGCACAGGGTCAGATTGCGCAGAGGTGGATTGCGCGAGGGTGGATTGCGCAGGAGTCAGGTTGCGCAGGAATGGATGGCGCAGGGTCAGATTGCGCAGAGGTGGATTGCGCGAGGGTGGATTGCACGAGGGTGGATTGCGCAGGAGTCAGGTTGCGCAGGGGCTAACTGCGCAGGGGTTAGTGCGCCAAGGGAGATGCGCGGTCCAGCCCAAGAGGCCGGGCGCAATCGGCTATACGCAATAAAGGCGCTGGCCGAGAAGGAAGGTGCGCAGTTCACCAAAGGGTGAGCTGCGCAATCGGCCTTGCGCTAAAGAGCGCAGGCCGAGAGGGCTGCTTCTCCAACCCGAGAAGAACTCCAAGAACTTCAAAACTTCAATTCTTCATAACTTGATCAAATCAAAACCAAATCTAGATTTTCAAAGTTCTAACTTGAATAAAATCGAATTCTCTTCCACATGGAAGAATCAAAACATGCAAAAATCGAAGTTTAATAGATCAAAACCAAGGATTTTCGAAAATGGTTAAAACCTAGATCTAGAAGAATGAAAGCTCCAAATCACAAAATGTCAAGTTCTAACGTTGTTCTCCATGGCCTAATCTAGCTAATGGGCAAATAAAAAGTGGTGCTTATTTGATGGCAACGTGCACTTGCCTATGGGTTGGGGAGTTGTGTAGAGGAAGGAAGAAGAAGGAGATGGAGAAGTAAATAAAAAATAAAGAGGAGAGAGAAAAGTTTGGTAGGATTTAATGGAGGTGGGTGTGTTGTGTTGAGGGTAGAGTGTAGGTTAAAGTGTTCCACTCATGATGAACCAAACCAAACCAACTCTACAAAATAAAACCAAGCCATGGTCCAAACCCATTTACGAGAAACCAAAATCCGCAAGTCGAGAAAAAAAATAAGTGCCAAAAATCAATTACGAGTATAAATACGAAATACAGGAAATAGCGGTGACAGATTCCTAGACTTCTGGCAACACCATCCCCAATTTAGAAACATCATTGCCGATGCCTAGAGTTCTATTAATAAACTCGACCCCTTCCTCGTGTGGCGGCCAAACTCAAGGCGACCAGAAGAGCCTGATCTTCATGGTAAAATCACCTTCAGAAATATCTTCCAGGCTATTCGGGAAGCTGAAGACGACGTCACCCGCACGGAGACTCTGTTTGCCACTGACAGATCGACAATGACCCGTGTGTCGCTCAACCTCACCAGAGCTCTCCTCAAATCTTGGCTCAAGGTGGAGACTGAATTCTGGAAGTAAAAAGCTAGACTGTCCTGGGACATTGAAGGTGACAAGAACTCTCGTTTCTTTCATTCCTGCGTCAAAGGCCGCATGCAACAATTCCAACTGTACCAAATCTCCGACGAGCATGGAGTTATCATCAAAGACCATCGGGGCATTCAAGAGGCCACAACGAACTTCTACCATAAATTGTTCTCCAAAGAAGTCATAACCAAGGACGTGGACCTCCTTGCAAAGATCCCCAGCTTGATCAACGATAGGGAGAACGAGCAGCTTCTCATCCCCCCTACCGCTGAAGAAGTCAAATCTGCCGTCTGGGCCCTCGAAGAACACAGCGCCCCCAGACCTGATGGTTTCTTTAAAGTTTTTTTCCATTCATGTTGGGACATCATCGGTGCAGATGTTCACGAGGCTGCGCTCGCTTTCTTCCAGGGGGCGAGATACCCCAATTCCATCTCCTGTGCTAACCTCATCCTCATCCCAAAATCGAAAATCCGAAGCCCTTTCGTAACTTCCGACCCATCAGCTTATGCACCTTCACCAACAAAATCATCTCTAAGATCGTCGCCAGCCGCATGTCTACTCTCCTCCCAAGATCATATTCGAGGAGCAAAGCGGTTACGTTCCAGGACGGAACATCACTAGCAACATCCTACTAGTGCAAGAACTGATCACATGCATGAAATTTCCTACTAGAGATGGAAACGTAGCCATCAAGCTAGATATAGAAAAAGCATACTACCGTCTGGAATGGCAATTCATGATCTGGGTGCTTAGGGCATTTGGCTTCTTGGAGCCTTTGATTGGCATCATCTTTGTTGGCCCATTGGTCATATGGTCAACCTGATTTTAATAATTGATCAAACTCTGTCTGGATATACGAAGCTAGTCAGAATATCTCGGATTCTTGGACATGATCAAGATTGGCTATCTACTCTATTCCAGACCGAAGATCTGTTTGCCTACTCGAGTCTGTAATTCCTTATGCAATATATTTTTTATTTTATTTGAGTCTAGGAATATGTTGTACACCGAGTCGTACTGGCAAATAGGCTACCCTCAAATGAGTTCAAAATGTTTTTAAAATGACCTCTCAAAAAGGTTTACAAAAAGGTTTTCAAAAAGGTTTTCAAAAATCACCAAAAGCTTTTTCAAAAACCCTAACTAAACCCTGACTTAACCCTGACAGAACTCGGACCGAGTTCGGCCAGAGATTGGCCAGAGTTCGGTTGGTGGCCGTTGTGATTTTGAATCTTTGGAACTTGGTCCTCCTGTAGTTGCGGATTTGACCGAGATTTGCTCAAAGAGTTCTGTCCGAATTCTGCCCAAATTCTGACAGAAGTCTGCCTTTGGAACTCCTATAAATAGAAAAAGATTTCGATCATTTCAACTCACTCATTCACTTTCAATCTTCTCTCTATCAAAAGCTTTCAGTCTTCCAAAGAGTTTTCTAGAGCTTTCAATTTCAGATCCCAAGCCAATTACAATCCTCTAGTCGATTTGCCAGTGCGGTAGGGTCTAGAAGTTTCTGAGAGATTGTAATCAGAAGGCTTGATTGAAGAATACCTCTTCACATTTGAAGTTGGACGAGTTCTTCGTATCAAAGCTCGCGTTGTAGAAGTTGCAAGGACTTCGTAAGAAAACTTGCAGTTTTTCCAATAGTGGATTTGTAACACCCATATTCTGAATACGTATTTTGTCAAGCTTGCATGTATTTCAGACCTGTATTTATTTTCTCGGATTTTTGCCTGTACTTGTAATTGGCTTGACTTGCAGATTTTGGTTCTCGTAATTGGGTTTTACCTGGCTTGGTTTATTTTGTGGAGGAGAATTGGTTTGATTTGGTTTGGTTTGGTTTAACATGCATTGGAGCACTTTAACCAATACTCCACCCTCAACACACCATATTCACCCCCATTAAATCCTACCTAACTTTTCTCTCTCCTCTTTACTTTCATTTATTTTCTCCATATTCTTCTTCTTCTTCCTCTACACAACACCATCACCCATAGGCAAGTGCACCTTGCCACCACATGAGAACCACTTTTTATTTGTCCATTAGCTAGATTAGGCCATGGTGATCAACATTAGAACTTGTCATTTTGTGATTTGGAGTTTCCTTTGTTCTAGATCTAGGTTTTTACTATTTTCGGATTTACATGGTTTTGATCTATTTAACTTTGATTTTTGCTTGTTTTGATGCTTCCATGTGGAAGAGAATTCAATTTTACTTAAGTTAGACCTTTGAAAATCTAGATTTGGCTTTGATTTGACAAAGATATGAAGAATTGAAGTTTTGGAGTTCTTGGAGTTCTTCTCGGGTTGGAGGAGCAGACCTCTCGGCCTGCGCTCTTTAGCGCAAGGCCGATTGCGTAGCTCACCCTTTGGTGAACTGCGCATCCCCTTGGCCAGCGCATTGCGCTGAGCTGAACTGCGCTGGCACTTCTTAGCCCAGCGTTCCCTTTCCCCTTGCGTGCATGGCTCTTGCGCAGTCCACTTCTGCGCAATCCATCCATGCGCCATCCATTCCTGCGCAACCTGATCCTGCGCAATCCATCCATGCGCCATCCATTCCTGCGCAACCTGATCCTGCGCAATCCATCTGCTGTGCCATCCACTCCTGCGCAGTTGGTACCTTGCGCAGCTCACCCCTGCGCAGTTGGCCCCTGGCGCACTTGACTCCTGCGCAACCCGACCCCAGGGACCCTTGCACAATCTGTCCAATCATGGAGATTTGGTTTTATTTTCCTTAAGCTTGGCTCTTCTATAGCCCTGTATTTTAATATTTTATTAGATGTTTTACGCCCATTTTATATCCTTACGCCTTTTGTCATAAACTTGATTTTACTTAATATGTTTGGAATGACTATTGTACATGGCATGGCATGACAAGGAACTAGCATAACACGATAGTGACCCATCGTGGCGCACTCCTGACAAGTACCCTGACATGATTTATCTTGATAACTTGATAGTGGCCCCTGGCGGCACACTCCTGACTTGACTTGTAACTTGTAACTTGACTCGTATAATCAACTTGACACCGTGGGTGTTCCTGCTTGCTTGCTTGTGCAATCCACTTGTCTTGTCTTTCATCATGTCTAGGACGTGACTCCCTGGTTCCCACGGCCAGGGATTCATACTGAATATGGATTAGGCTAATGACTAGATCAAACTATAGTTTATGGAGAATTTCCCGTCACAGGCAATCTCGTTATCTGGGCGCTCTTAATTGGACTTGTAGCTTGCCGACGAGTAGAGCACATTTCCAGCGCACTGTCATGTGTTGCACCCTCTAAGTCACCTAAGGGTATATCGTCTCCCGGGCGATGTACCCAACCATACTCTCAACCCGCGGAAGGATAACTTGATGGTCTGCAGGGCTTGGGACTGGGAATTTCTCACTTGCATCTTGTTAGTAATTAAGGCTTGTGATAACCCTAGTTAGTTAAGTAGTAAGCCGTAGTAATTGTTTGGCCGCTTGTGAATGGATGGAGTCCAGCCTTGTCTAAGTCTTGTCTAGTACCAGTACCTGACTACTCTTGAACTTGACTGTTTTACTTATGATTAAACAATAAATGGGTGGAGACAGAGTGCTATTTAGGCGAAGGGTTACAACCCCGGTCCTTGGGTTGTAACCCGGCTCCCGGAATGGTTCCACGTCCCTAGTCGCTTATTGTCCTGCTGTACTCTTTATTACTTGTACTTTTCTTTCATTTTCTTATGTTCTGATATGCTTGCTTTTTTTCTTATTTCGTGGCCTCCTTTGTGGCACTTGCTCTTTCTGGGGTTTGACCCAGCTGGTTTTGTGTGGCCAGATTTCGGAGCAGCTCCCGAGGATCTACCGAACCTCCAGCCCGATGGTGGCGACTAGAAGAAACCCGGGCTACGAGTGGGTTTTCTATTTTGTTTCGCTCACTCTATTGTAAAGTTATTCTTTTGAGGCGTTTAGCCAACGAGCACCTGTTAGCTCGATGTACTTTACTTCTTGCCTGCCTACGGGCTGTAAACATGATTAACAAATCCTAGGGTTGATCATATATGACTTAACTCTTGCTAGTCCTAGCATTTTATACGACTAACTTTATGATCAGCTGATATGTAATATTTGGGACGTCTTTTATTGTATATTTGGTGGTCAAACATCTTATAATTATATTATTTGCTTGAGATTGAGACAGTAGGCTTGACCTTAAGAGACTGTTGGCTTATAGTAAACCATCATATCTAGACAGCCGTGACCGTATAGCGAGATGGACTTCATTTCAATATACGTAGCTGGCTATGTTCGCCCCCGCTCTCCAGTATTCTGGTTCTGGGGCGTGACATGGTTTAAGTGGTGGCCCATGCAGGTCTTGTCAATCAAGAAATGTGAGCGTTTACCGATAGATGTCTCAATCAGTATTCGCCCTTGATCTCCGCCCGTATTTTCAAATCCCTGAAATTCTTGCCCTGATCACATGCTTGTATCGTTGATCTGTCATGGTCCTTCCTTATTGTTTCTCTGTGTCGTCTTCTTCAGCGGCACTGTACCTGACCCAGCCGATCAGCAAGATAGAGTACCTCCTGTGGACCAGCAGCAACCTAGAGATCAAGCCCAACATTCCGGAGTTGCCTCCCGAGTTATACCTTCTGGAGGAGAGCCCCCAGTTCAGCCCGTTCAGCCTGCCGAACCGGATGATGGCACTTTGGTAGGTCTCATCAGGGCCTTGATAACTTCTCAAGATCGCAGAGGAGACGCCTTGCACCAGACAGTGGCAGATGCCTTGACCAGAGGCGGACATCCAGGGAACAGCACGGCCAACAGCTTCAAGCGCTTGAACCCTCCTTTCTTCGACGGCAGCGAGAATGCGATTGCCGCGGACGCTTGGCTTCAGGATACCGAGGTGGTTCTAGAAGCAGCTAGGATACCTGAGAATGAGAAGGTGGCGGTGGTACGCCTGCAGTTGCTGGACTTAGCTCACAGTTGGTGGGCGACTCAAGCCATGGGATTAGTGGCACCCATTGCTTGGGCAGTGTTTAGAGAGAGATTCCAGACGAAGTATTTCGATGCTGTGGCTCGGTACGACTTGCAGACCAAATTTACCAACTTGAAGCAAGGAGGCAGAACAGTCGACGGTTATGCGACTGAGTTTTCTAGACTCAGTAGGTTTGCCCCCACCTTGGTGGCGACCGAGTTTGATCGGGCCCAGCGGTTCCAACAGGGGCTGCATTTGGAGATCTTGTTGGCAGTCGAGCAGTTCGAACACCAGACGTTCGATGCAGTTTTGAGAGCAGCTAGGAGGCATGAGTACACCTCCCAGAGGATCGTGGATAGGACCGGAGATAGGAAGCGGTCCCACAGTCAGATGCAGCAATCATCAGCTCCAGCCCCGACAGCTAGGGGATTGACCATTGGAACTCCGAGGCGGGCAGCCTCAGTAACGTCGGTTCAGCATTCGACCCCGACGTACCCGCAGCAGCAGAAGCAGAAGCAAACTTCCGCGATGGGATGTTCTCATTGCGGGAAGCCGGGCCACGTGGTGGCGGATTGTCGTAGGGCGTAAGGATTGTGCCTTGCTTGTGGAGCGGCAGATCACAAGATAGGAGCTTGTCCGAATAGAGGTAGTTCTTCCTCTTCCAACCTAACCAGTCCATCGGTTAGGGGACCAGCACCTGTGCAGCAGCAGCAGTATCCGAGGCCATTATTATCTCAGGCCCAGGCATTCCAGCAGCAGTGTGCCCAGGCTCCAGTGCAGAGCAGGCAGAGAGGTTTCCAGCAGAGGGGACCCACAGCTAGAGGTTAGGCCATAATGATGGCTATGGAAGAAGAAGTTGCACCAGGTGAGGTAGTGGCAGGTACTATTCTCGTCAACTTCTTTCCAGCTTCAGTATTATTTGATTCTGGTGCATCGCATTCATTCATGTCTGCACGATTTGCGACGCGGATAGGATTGGAGCCTGAGTCATTATCAGTGAGGCTCAATATACTTACTGGTAATGGTCTTGTGGGAGTAGATCGAGTGTTTTCCTAGTGTCGGATCGTAGTTAGCGGTAGAGAGTTCCCCGCTAGATTTATAGAATTCCCTATGGCAGACTGTGATGTAGTCCTAGGCATGGATTGGTTGAGGAACCAGTATGCTAGGATAGACTGCCATGTTGGCAGAGTTATTTTCAATATTCCAGGTGAGCCAGAGTTCTCATTTTCTAGAGGTGCGGTAGAGCCATCCTCCCCAGTGTTGCGGATGGCAGTAGCAGCAGTACAGTTGCCCCGGATAGTTGAAGACTTTCCAGATGACTTCCCAGAAGAGCTTCCAGGGATGCCGCCAGAGCGGAAGATCGAGTTCACGATAGACTTGATCCCCGGGATAGCACCAGTATCAGAGCGAGTCTACAGAATGGCGCCTTCAGAGTTGGAGATTTTGTACAAGATGATTGAAGAACTCAGGACCAAGGGATTCATTCGTACAAGTGGATCGCCTTGGGGAGCCCCGATGCTTCTTGTGAAAAAGAAGGATGGTACATCCAGGTTATGTGTAGATTATCGTACCTTGAACTCAGTGACAATCAAGAACAGATACCCTCTCCCGAGGATAGATGACTTGTTTGATCAACTCAGAGGGGCTTCATTGTTTTCGAAGATAGACTTGCGGTCAGGATACCACCAGATCAGAGTCAGAGAGCAGGACATTTCGAAGACAGCTTTTCAATCGAGGTATGGACATTGGGAGTTCCTTGTTATGCCCTTTGGAGCGACCAATGTGCTGGCAGTATTCATGGACCTCATGAATCGCATTTTCATGCCTTACTTGGATCAGTTCGTGATCATGTTCCTAGATGATATCTTGGTCTATAGCAAGAACGAAGCAGAGCATGAGCAGCATCTCAGAGTTGTCCTTCAGACGCTTAGAGAGCACCAGTTGTACGCCAAGTTCAGTAAATGCGAGTTCTGGCTCGATCGTATTTCGTACTTGGGTCACATCATTACTCGAGGAGGAGTGGAAGTGGATCCCCAGAAGATTGTGGCTATCGAGACTTGGCCAGCACCTAGTTCAGTGGCAGAGGTTCGCAGTTTCCTTGGATTGGCCGGCTACTACCGGCGATTCGTTTCAGATTTTGTAAGGATTTCAGCGCCGATGACCCAGTTGACCCACAAGGATGTGCAGTTTGCTTGGACAACAGAGTGCCAGGAATCATTTGGGAAGTTGAAGCGAGGTTTGATAACGGCTCCCATTCTCACACTTCTAGATGGGACCGGAGGATTCACAGTTTATTGCGACGCTTTAGGCAGAGGATTGGGGTGTGTCTTGATGCAGCATGGGAAGGTAATATCTTATGCATCACGTCAACTTCGTGATCATGAGAAGAATTACCCGACCCACGACTTGGAGCTGGCAGCAGTAGTGTTTGCACTTAAGTTGTGGAGGCACTACTTGTACGGAGATAGAGTGGAGATATTTACTGATCACAAGAGCCTGAAGTATGTTTTCATCCAGAAGGATCTTAATATGCGGCAGAGAAGATGGCTTGAGCTATTGGTGGACTACGATGTGGATTTGTAGTATCACCCAGGGAAGGCCAACGTTGTAGCAGATGCGTTGAGCCGGAGAGCCGGAGTTTATTTTCTAACAGCACAACCAGAGTTATTGGCAGATTTTTAGAAGATGGGAATTGAAGTGGTTCTTCCTACCAACGTGGCATTGATGGCCAGCCTACAAGTTCAGTCCAGCATAGTTGAGAGGATCCGGATGGCACAATCTACAGATTCCAAGATTCAGCGGCTTAGAGCAGAATATGAGGCAGGAAGAAGGCCAGAGTTATGTATCCATGAAGATGGTACACTACGGCACGGCACTCGTCTTTGTGTACCCAGTGGAGATATCAGACAGGAAGTCATGGCAGAAGCTCACAGCTCGTAGTATTCTATTCATCCTGGTGGTACGAAGATGTACCGTGATATCCGTCAGCACTTCTGGTGGAATGGCATGAAGAGGGAGATAGCCCGGTTTGTCTCTCGGTGTTTGGTTTGCCAGCAGGTTAAAGCTGAACATCAGAGGCCCGCTGGACTTCTTCAGCCCTTGCCGATTCCAGAATAGAAGTGGGAGCATGTGACCATGGATTTTGTGACTGGATTGCCTAGATCCCCGGCCGGTCGAGATGCTATTTGGGTTATAGTTGACAGGCTCACGAAGGTGGCTCATTTTCTTCCATTCAGAGTTGGGCAGTCAACGGCTCAGTTGGCAGAGATGTACCTCAGGCAGATTGTCAGGCTTCACGGTGTAACCGTCAGTATCACCTCGGACCGAGATTCAAGGTTCACGTCGCACTTTTGGCATAGCTTGCAAGAGAGTTTGGAAACTCGTCTCCAGTTCAGTTCAGCTTATCATCTGCAGACAGATGGCCAGTCCGAGTGCACAATCCAGACTCTTGAAGACATGTTGAGGTCTTGCACCCTTGACTTCGGTGGTTCATGGAAAGATCACCTACATCTCGTAGAATTCTCGTACAACAACAGCTTCCAGGCCAGCATCTAGATGGCACCATTCGAGGCTCTGTACGGCAGGAAGTGCAGGTCCCCGCTAGCATGGGATGATGTCGGAGAGAGGCAGATGCTCGGTCCAGAAATGATTGCCCAGACAGTTGAAGTGGTCAGAAGGATCAGAGATCGACTTCGAGTTGCCCAAGATCGCCAGCGGCATTGGGCCGATGCTCATCGACGTCCCTTGGAGTTTGCTATCGGCGACCATGTATTCCTTAGGATCTTGCCCAACCGCGGCGTCATTCGTTTTGGCGTACGGGAAAAGCTTAGTCCTAGGTATATAGGGCCGTTCGATATCCTGGAGCGAGTAGGAGATGTATCCTATCGTCTTGCTCTTCCGTCGTCGCTAAGCGAGGTGCATGATGTATTCCATGTGTCCCAATTACGACGGTACGTCCCGGACTCGAGCCATATCCTAGACCATTCGGAATTGGTTGTTGGTACCAACCTTTCGTATGAGGAAAGGCCCGTGTCTATATTGGACCGGAGAGAGAAGATACTCAAGAACAAGACTATTAGCTTAGTCCGCGTTGCTTGGGGTCATCACTCTCTAGGTGAGTCAATGTGGGAGCGTGAGGACGACATCCGATCGCGATATCCCTACCTGTTTGACTCATAAGGTATAATGTCTTCTTTATGCCTTATGCCTTTCGTCCTTGCTTGCATGCGTGATTGTTTGATTGACTGCTTAGTATAGCTTGCCTGTGATTAATATAGCTTGTCCTTGTCTTTCTAGCCTCTTAATTAAATTCCGAGAATAGAATTCTTTTAAGGTGGGTAGAGTTGTAACACCCATATTCTGAATACGTATTTTGTCAAGCTTGCATGTATTTCAGACCTGTATTTATTTTCTCGAATTTTGGCCTGTACTTGTAATTGGCTTGACTTGCAGATTTTGGTTCTCGTAATTGGGTTTTACCTGGCTTGGTTTATTTTGTGGAGGAGAATTGGTTTGATTTGGTTTCGTTTGGTTTAACATGCATTGAAGCACTTTAACCAACACTCCACCCTCAACATACCACAACCACCCCCATTAAATCCCACCTAACTTTTCTCTCTCCTCTTTACTTTCATTTATTTTCTCCATATTCTTCTTCTTCTTCCTCTACACAACACCATCATCCATAGGCAAGTGCACCTTGCCACCACATGAGAACCACTTTTTATTTGTCCATTAGCTAGATTAGGCTATGGTGATCAACATTAGAACTTGTCATTTTGTGATTTGGAGTTTCCTTTGTTCTAGATCTAGGTTTTTACTATTTTTGGATTTACATGGTTTTGATCTATTTAACTTTGATTTTTGCTTGTTTTGATACTTCCATGTGGAAGAGAATTCAATTTTACTTAAGTTAGACCTTTGAAAATCTAGATTTGGCTTTGATTTGACAAAGATATGAAGAATTGAAGTTTTGGAGTTCTTGGAGTCCTTCTCGGGTTGGAGGAGCAGACCTCTTGGCCTGCGCTCTTTAGCGCAAGGCCGATTGCGCAGCTCACCCTTTGGTGAACTACGCATCCCCTCGGCCAGCGCATTGCGCTAAGCTGAACTGCGCTGGCGCTTCTTAGCCCAGCGTTCCCTTTCCCCTTGCGCGCATGGCTCTTGCGCAGTCCACTTTTGCGCAATCCATCCATGCGCCATCCATTCCTGCGCAACCTGATCCTGCGCAATCCATCCACGCGCCATCCATTCCTGCGCAACCTGATCCTGCGTAATCCATCTGCTGTGCCATCCACTCCTGCGCAGTTGGTACCCTGCACAGCTCACCCCTGCGCAGTTGGCCCCTGGCGCACTTGACTCCTGCGCAACCCGACCCCAGGGACCCTTGCGCAATCTGTCCAATCATGGAGATTTGGTTTTATTTTCCTTAAGCTTGGCTCTTCTATAGCCCTGTATATTGATATTTTATTATGTTTGGAATGACTATTGTACATGGCATGGTATGACAAGGAACTAGCATAACACGACAGTGACCCATCGTGGCGCACTCCTAACAAGTACCCTGACATGATTTATCTTGATAACTTGATAGTGGCCCGTGGCGGCACACTCCTGACTTGACTTATAACTTGTAACTTGTAACTTGACTCGTATAATTAACTTGACACCGTGGGTGTTCCTGCTTGCTTGCTTGTGCAATCCACTTGTCTTGTCTTGTATCATGTCTAGGACGTGACTCCCTGGTTCCCACGGCCAGGGATTCATACTGAATATGGATTAGGCTAATGACTAGATCAAACTATAGTTCATGGAGAATTTCCCGTCACAGGCAATCTCGTTATCTGGGCGCTCTTAATTGGACTTGTAGCTTGCCGACGAGTAGAGCACATTTCCAGCGCACTGTCATGTGTTGCACCCTCTAAGTCACCTAAGGGTATATCGTCTCCGGGGCGATGTACCCAACCATACTCTCAACCCGCGGAAGGATAACTTGATGGTCTGCAGGGCTTGGGACTGGAAATTTCTCACTTGCATCTTGTTAGTAATTAAGGCTTATGATAACCCTAGTTAGTTAAGTTGTAAGCCGTAGTAATTGCTTGGCCGCTTGTGAATGGATGGAGTCCAGCCTTGTCTAAGTCTTGTCTAGTACCAGTACCTGACTACTCTTGAACTTGACTGTTTTACTTATGATTAAACAATAAATGGGTGGAGACAGAGTGCTATTCAGGCGAAGGGTTACAACCCCGGTCCTTGGGTTGTAACCCGGCTCCCGGAATGGTTCCACGTCCCTAGTCGCTTATTGTTCTGTTGTACTCCTTATTACTTGCACTTTTCTTTTATTTTCTTATGTTCTGATACGCTGGCTTTTGTTCTTATTTCGTGGCCTCCTTTGTGGCACTTGCTCTTTCTGGGGTTTGACCCAACTGGTTTTGTGTGGCCAGATTTTGGAGCAGCTCCCGAGGATCTACCGAACCTCCAGCCCGATAGTGGCGACTAGAAGAAACCCGGGCTACGAGTGGGTTTTCTATTTTGTTTCGCTCACTCTATTGTAAAGTTATTCTTTTGAGGCATTTAGCCAACGAGCACCTGTTAGCTCGATGCACTTTACTTATTGCCTGCCTACGGGCTGTAAACATGATTAACAAATCCTAGGGTTGATCATGTATGACTTAACTCTTGCTAGTCCTAGCATTTTATACGACTAGCTTCATGATCAGCTGATATGTAATATTTGGGACGCCTTTTATTGTATATTTGGTGGTCAAACATCTTGTAATTATATTATTTGCTTGAGATTGAGACAGTAGGCTTGACCTTAAGAGACTGTTGGCTTGTAGTAAACCATCATATCTAGACAGCCGTGACCGTATAGCGAGATGGACTTCATTTCAATATACGTAGCTGGCTATGTTTGCCCCTGCTCTCCAGTATTCTGGTTCTGGGGCGTGACATGGTTTTAGTGGTGGCCCATGCAGGTCTTGTCAATCAAGAAATGTGAGGGTTTACCGATAGATGTCTCAATCAGTATTCGCCCTTGATCTCCGCCCGTATTTTCAAATCTCTGAAATTCTTGCCCTGATCACATGCTTGTATCGTTGATCTGTCATGGTCCTTCCTTATTGTTTCCCTGTGTCGTCTTCTTCAGCGGCACTGTACCTAACCCAGCCGATCAGCAAGGTAGAGCACCTCCTGTGGACCAGCAGCAACCTGGAGATCGAGCCCAACATTCCGGAGTTGCCTCCCGAGTTATACCTTCTGGAGGAGAGCCCCCAGTTCAGCCCGTTCAGCCTGCCGAGCCGGATGATGGCACTTTGGTAGGTCTCATCAGGGCCTTGATAACTTCTCAAGATCGCAGAGAAGACGCCTTGCACCCGACAGTGGCAGATGCCTTGACCAGAGGCGGTCATCCAGGGAACAGCACGGCCAACAGCTTCAAGCGCTTGAACCCTCCTTTCTTCGACGGCAGCGAGGATGCGATTGCCGCGGACGCTTCGCTTCAGGATACCGAGGTGGTTCTGGAAGCAGCTAGGACACCTGAGAATAAGAAGGTGGCGGTGGTACGCCTGTAGTTGCTGGACTTAGCTCGCAGTTGGTGGGCAACTCAAGCCATGGGATTAGTGGCACCCATTGCTTGGACAGTGTTTAGAGAGAGATTCCAGACGAAGTATTTCGATGCTGTGGCTAGGTACGACTTGCAGACCAAATTTACCAACTTGAAGCAAGGAGGCAGAACAGTCGACGGTTATGCGACTGAGTTTTCTAGAGTCAGTAGGTTTGCCCCCACCTTGGTGGCGACCGAGTTTGATCGGGCCCAGCGGTTCCAGCAGGGGCTGCATTTGGAGATCTTGTTGGCAGTCGAGCAGTTCGAGCACCAGACGTTCGATGTAGTTTTGAGAGCAGCTAGGAGGTATGAGTACACCTCCCAGAGGATCGTGGATAGGACCGGAGGTAGGAAGCGGTCCCACAGTCAGATGCAGCAATCATTAGCTCCAGCCCCGGCAGCTAGGGGATTGACCATTGGAACTCCGAGGCGGGCGGCCTCAGTAACGTCGGTTCAGCATTCGACCCCGACGTACCCGCAGCAGCAGAAGCAGAAGCAAACTTCCGCGATGGGATGTTCTCATTACGGGAAGCCGGGCCATGTGGTGGCGGATTGTCGTCGGGCGCAAGGATTGTGCCTAGCTTGTGGAGCGACAGATCACAAGATAGGAGCTTGTCCGAATAGAGGTAGTTCTTCCTCTTCCAACCTAACCAGTCCATCGGTTAGGGGACCAGCACCTGTGCAGCAGCAGCAGTACCCGAGGCCATTGTTATCTCAGGCCCAGGCATTCCAGCAGCAGTGTGCCCAGGCTCCAGTGCAGAGCAGGCAGAGAGGTTTCCAGCAGAGGGGACCCGCAGCTAGAGGTCAGGCCATGATGATGGCTATGGAAGAAGAAGTTGCACCAGGTGAGGTAGTGGCAGGTACTATTCTCGTCAACTCCTTTCCAGCTTCAGTATTATTTGATTCTGGTGCATCGCATTCATTCATGTCTGCACGATTCGCGATACGGATAGGATTAGAGCCCGAGTCATTATCAATGAGGCTCAATATACTTACTGGTAATGGTCTTTTGGGAGTAGATCGAGTGTTTTCCTCGTGTCGGATCGTAGTTAGCGGTAGAGAGTTCCCCGCTAGATTTATAGAATTCCCTATGGCAGACTATGATGTAGTCCTAGGCATGGATTGGTTGAGGAACCAGTATGCTAGGATAGACTGCCATGTTGGCAGAGTTGTTTTCAACATTCCAGGTGAGCCAGAGTTCTCATTTTCCAGAGGCGCAGTGGAGCCATCCTCTCCAGTGTTGCGGATGGCAGTAGCAGCAGTGCAGTTGCCCCAGATAGTTAAAGACTTTCCAGATGTCTTCCCAGAAGAGCTTCCAGGGATGCCGCCAGAGCGGGAGATCGAGTTCACTATAGACTTGATCTCCGGGACAGCACCAGTATCAGAGCGAGTCTACAGAATAGCGCCTTCAGAGTTGGAGATTTTGTACAAGATGATTGAAGAACTCAGGACCAAGGGAGAACTCAGGACCAAGGGATTCATTCGTACAAGTGGATCGCCTTGGGGAGCCCCGATGCTTCTTGTGAAAAAGAAGGATGGTACGTCCAGGTTATGTGTAGATTATCGTACCTTAAACTCAGTGACAATCAAGAACAGATACCCTCTCCCGAGGATAGATGACTTGTTTGATCAACTCAGAGGGGCTTCAGTGTTTTCGAAGATAGACTTGCGATCAGGATACCACCAGATCAGAGTCAGAGAGCAGGACATTCCGAAGACAGCTTTTCGATCGAGGTATGGACATTGGGAGTTCCTTGTTATGCCCTTTGGAGCGACCAATGCGTCGGCAGTATTCATGGACCTCATGAATCGCATTTTCATGCCTTACTTGGATCAGTTCGTGATCGTGTTCCTAGATGATATCCTGGTCTACAGCAAGAGCAAAGCAGAGCATGAGCAGCATCTCAGAGTTGTCCTTCAGACGCTTAGAGAGCACCAGTTGTAAGCCAAGTTCAGTAAATGCGAGTTCTGGCTCGATCGTATTTCGTACTTGGGTCACATCATTACTCGAGGAAGAGTGGAAGTGGATCTCCAGAAGATTGTGGCTATCGAGACTTGGCCAGCACCTAGTTCAGTGGCAGAGGTTCGCAGTTTCCTCGGATTGGCCGGCTACTACCGGCGATTCGTTTCAGATTTTGTAAGGATTTCAGCGCCGATGACCCAGTTGACCCGCAAGGATGTGCAGTTTGCTTGGACAGCAGAGTGCCAGGAATCATTTGAGAAGTTGAAGCGAGGTTTGATAACGGCTCCCATTCTCACACTTTCAGATGGGACCGGAGGATTCACAGTTTATTGCGACGCTTCAGGCAGAGGATTGGGGTGTGTCTTGATACAGCATGGGAAGGTAATATCTTATGCATCACGTCAACTTCGTGATCATGAGAAGAATTACCCGACCCACGACTTGGAGATGGCAGTAGTAGTGTTTGCACTTAAGTTGTGGAGGCACTACTTGTACGGAGATAGAGTGGAGATATTTACTGATCACAAGAGCCTGAAGTATGTTTTCACCAGAAGGATCTTAATATGCGGCAGAGAAGATGGCTTGAGCTATTGGTGGACTACGATGTGGATTTGCAGTATCACCCAAGGAAGGCCAACGTTGTAGCAGATGCGTTGAGCCGGAGAGCCAGAGTTTATTTTCTAACAGCACAACCAGAGTTATTGGCAGATTTTCAGAAGATGGGAATTGAAGTGGTTCTTCCTACCAACGTGGCGTTGATGGCCAGCCTATAAGTTCAGTCCAGCATAGTTGAGAGGATCCGGACGGCGTAATCTACAGATTCCAAGATTCAGCGGCTCAGAGCAGAATGTGAGGCAGGAAGAAGGCCAGAGTTATGTATCCATGAAGATGGTACACTGCAGCACGGCACTCGTCTTTGTGTACCCAGTGGAGATGTCAGACAGGAAGTTATGGCAGAAGCTCACAGCTCGCAGTATTCTATTCATTCTGGTGGTACGAAGATGTACCGTGATATCCGTCAGCACTTCTGGTGGAATGTCATGAAGAGGGAGATAGCCCGGTTTGTCTCTCGGTGTTTGGTTTGCCAGCAGGTTAAAGCTGAACATCAGAGGCCCGCTAGACTTCTTCAGCCCTTGCCGATTCCAGAATGGAAGTGGGAGCATGTGACCATGGATTTTGTGACTGGATTGCCTAGATCTCCGGCCGGTCGAGATGCTATTTGGGTTATAGTTGACAGGCTCACGAAGGTGGCTCATTTTCTCCCATTCAGAGTTGGGCAGTCAATGGCTCAGTTGGCAGAGATGTACCTCAGGCAGATTTTCAGGCTTCAGGGTGTGCCCGTCAGTATCACCTCGGACCGAAATTCAAGGTTCACGTCGCACTTTTGGCGTAGCTTGCAAGAGAGTTTGGAAACTCATCTCTAGTTCAGTTCAGCTTATCATCCGCAGACAGATGGCCAGTCCGAGCGCACAATCTAGACTCTTGAAGACATGTTGAGGTCTTACACCCTCAAATTCGGTGGTTCATGGGAAGATCACCTACATCTCGTAGAATTCTTGTACAACAACAGCTTCCAGGCCAGCATCCAGATGGCACCATTCGAGGCTCTGTACGGCAGGAAGTGCAGGTCCCCGCTAGCATAGGATGATGTCGGAGAGAGGCAGATGCTTGGTCCAGAAATGATTGCCCAGACAGTTGAAGTGGTCAGAAGGATCAGAGATCGACTTCGAGTTGCCCATGATCGCCAGCGGCATTGGGCCGATGCTCATCGACATCCCTTGGAGTTTGCTATCGGCGACCATGTATTCCTTAGGATCTCGCCCAACCGCGGCGTCATTCGTTTTGGCGTGCGGGGAAAGCTTAGTCCTAGGTATATAGGGCCGTTCGATATCCTGGAGCGAGTAGGAGATGTATCCTATCGTCTTGCTCTTCCGCCGTCGCTAAGCGAGGTGCATGATGTATTCCATGTGTCCCAATTACGACGGTACATCCCGGACCCGAGCCATATCCTAGACCATTCGGAATTGGTTGTTGGTACCAACCTTTCGTATGAGGAAAGGCCCGTGTCTATATTGGACCGAAGAGAGAAGATACTCAAGAACAAGACTATTAGCTTAGTCCGTGTTGCTTGGGGTCATCACTCTCTAGGTGAGTCAATGTGGGAGCGTGAGGACGACATCCAATCGCGATATCCCTACCTGTTTGACTCATAAAGTATAATGTCTTCCTTATGCCTTATGCCTTCCGTCCTTGCTTGTATGCGTGATTGTTTGATTGACTGCTTAGTATAGCTTGCCTGTGATTAATATAGCTTGTCCTTGTCTTTCTAGCCTCTTAATTAAATTCCGAGGACGAAATTCTTTTAAGGTGGGTAGAGTTGTAACACCCATGTTCTGAATACGTATTTTGTCAAGCTTGCATGTATTTCAGACCTTTATTTATTTTCTCGAATTTTGGCCTGTACTTGTAATTGGCTTGACTTGCAGATTTTGGTTCTCGTAATTGGGTTTTACCTGGCTTGGTTTATTTTGTGGAGGAGAATTGGTTTGATTTGGTTTGGTTTGGTTTAACATGCATTGGAGCACTTTAACCAACACTCCACCCTCAACACACCACAACCACCCCCATTAAATCCCACCTAACTTTTCTCTCTCCTCTTTACTTTCATTTATTTTCTCCATATTCTTCTTCTTCCTCTACACAACACCATCATCCATAGGCAAGTGCACCTTGCCACCACATGAGAACCACTTTTTATTTGTCCATTAGCTAGATTAGGCCATGGTGATCAACATTAGAACTTGTCATTTTGTGATTTGGAGTTTCCTTTGTTCTAGATCTAGGTTTTTACTATTTTCGGATTTACATGGTTTTGATCTATTTAACTTTGATTTTTGCTTGTTTCGATGCTTCCATGTGGAAGAGAATTCAATTTTACTTAAGTTAGACCTTTGAAAATCTAGATTTGGCTTTGATTTGACAAAGATATGAAGAATTGAAGTTTTGGAGTTCTTGGAGTTCTTCTCGGGTTGGAGGAGCAGACCTCTCGGCCTGCGCTCTTTAGCGCAAGGCCGATTGCGCAGCTCACCCTTTGGTGAACTGCGCATCCCCTCGGCCAGCGCATTGCGCTGAGCTGAACTGCGCTGGCGCTTCTTAGCCCAGCGTTCCCTTTCCCCTTGCGCGCATGGCTCTTGCGCAGTCCACTTCTGCGCAATCCATCCATGCGCCATCCATTCCTGCGCAACCTGATCCTGCGCAATCCATCCATGCGCCATCCATTCCTGCGCAACCTGATCCTGCGCAATCCATCTGCTGTGCCATCCACTCATGCGCAGTTGGTACCCTGTGCAGCTCACCCCTGCGCAGTTGGCCCCTGGCGCACTTGACTCCTGCGCAACCCGACCCCAGGGACCCTTGCGCAATCTGTCCAATCATGGAGATTTGGTTTTATTTTTCTTAAGCTTGGCTCTTCTATAGCCCTGTATATTGATATTTTATTAGATGTTTTACGTCCATTTTATATCCTTACGCCTTTTGTCATGAACTTGATTTTACTTAATATGTTTGGAATGACTATTGTACATGGCATGGTATGACAAGGAACTAGTATAACACGACAGTGACCCATCGTGGCGCACTCCTGACAAGTACCCTGACATGATTTATCTTGATAACTTGATAGTGGCCCGTGGCGGCACACTCCTGACTTGACTTGTAACTTGTAACTTGACTCGTATAATCAACTTGACACCGTAGGTGTTCCTGCTTGCTTGCTTGTGCAATCCACTTGTCTTGTCTTGCATCATGTCTAGGAAGTGACTCCCTGGTTCCCACGGCCAGGGATTCATACTGAATATGGATTAGGCTAATGACTAGATCAAACTATAGTTCATGGAGAATTTCCCGTCACAGGCAATCTCGTTATCTGGGCGCTCTTAATTGGACTTGTAGCTTGCCGACGAGTAGAGCACATTTCCAGCGCACTGTCATGTGTTGCACCCTCTAAGTCACCTAAGGGTATATCGTCTCCGGGGCGATGTACCCAACCATACTCTCAACCCGCGGAAGGATAACTTGATGGTCTGCAGGGCTTGGGACTGGGAATTTCTCACTTGCATCTTGTTAGTAATTAAGGCTTATGATAACCCTAGTTAGTTAAGTTGTAAGCCGTAGTAATTGCTTGGCCGCTTGTGAATGGATGGAGTCCAGCCTTGTCTAAGTCTTGTCTAGTACCAGTACCTGACTACTCTTGAACTTGACTGTTTTACTTATGATAAACAATAAATGGGTGGAGACAGAGTGCTATTCAGGCGAAGGGTTACAACCCCGGTCCTTGGGTTGTAACCCGGCTCCCGGAATGGTTCCACGTCCCTAGTCACTTATTGTCCTGTTGTACTCTTTATTACTTGTACTTTTCTTTCATTTTCTTATGTTCTGATATGCTGGCTTTTGTTCTTATTTCGTGGCCTCCTTTGTGGCACTTGCTCTTTCTGGGGTTTGACCCAACTGGTTTTGTGTGGCCAGATTTCGGAGCAGCTCCCGAGGATCTACCGAACCTCCAGCCCGATGGTGGCGACTAGAAGAAACCCGGGCTACGAGTGGGTTTTCTATTTTGTTTCGCTCACTCTATTGTAAAGTTATTCTTTTGAGGCGTTTAGCCAACGAGCACCTGTTAGCTCGATGCACTTTACTTATTGCCTGCCTACGGGCTGTAAACATGATTAACAAATCCTAGGGTTGATCATGTATGACTTAACTCTTGCTAGTCCTAGCATTTTATATGACTAGCTTCATGATCAGCTGATATGTAATATTTGGGACGCCTTTTATTGTATATTTGGTGGTCAAACATCTTGTAATTATATTATTTGCTTGAGATTGAGACAGTAGGCTTGACCGGAGGTAGGAAGCGGTCCCACAGTCAGATGCAGCAATCATCAGCTCCAGCCCCGGCAGCTAGGGGATTGACCATTGGAACTCCGAGGCGGGCGGCCTCAATAACGTCGGTTCAGCATTCGACCCCGATGTACCCGCAGCAGCAGAAGCAGAAGCAAACTTCTGCGATGGGATGTTCTCATTGCGGGAAGCCGGGCCATGTGGTGGCGGATTGTCGTAGGACGCAAGGATTGTGCCTAGCTTGTGGAGCGACAGATCACAAGATAGGAGCTTGTCCGAATAGAGGTAGTTCTTCCTCTTCCAACCTAACCAGTCCATCGGTTAGGGGACCAGCACCTGTGCAGCAGCAGCAGTACCCGAGGCCATTGTTATCTCAGGCCCAGGCATTCCAGCAGCAGTGTGCCCAGGCTCCAGTGCAGAGCAGGCAGAGAGGTTTCCAGCAGAGGGGACCCGCAGCTAGAAGTCAGGCCATGATGATGGCTATAGAAGAAGAAGTTGCACCAGGTGAGGTAGTGGCAGGTACTATTCTCGTCAACTCTTTTTCAGCTTCAGTATTATTTGATTCTGGTGCATCGCATTCATTCATGTCTGCACGATTCGCGACACGGATAGGATTGGAGCCCGAGTCATTATCAGTGAGGCTCAATATACTTACTGGTAATGGTCTTTTGGGAGTAGATCGAGTGTTTTCCTCGTGTCGGATCGTAGTTAGCGGTAGAGAGTTCCCCGCTAGATTTATAGAATTCCCTATGGCAGACTATGATGTAGTCCTGGGCATGGATTGGTTGAGGAACCAGTATGCTAGGATAGACTGCCATGTTGGCAGAGTTGTTTTCAACATTCCAGGCGAGCCAGAGTTCTCATTTTCCAGAGGCGCGGTGGAGCCATCCTCCCCAGTGTTGCGGATGGCAGTAGCAGCAGTGCAGTTGCCCCGGATAGTTAAAGACTTTCCAGATGTCTTCCCAGAAGAGCTTCCAGGGATGCCGCCAGAGCGGGAGATCGAGTTCACTATAGACTTGATCCCCGGGACAGCACCAGTATCAGAGCGAGTCTACAGAATGGCGCCTTCAGAGTTGGAGATTTTGTACAAGATGATTGAAGAACTCAGGACCAAGGGATTCATTCGTACAAGTGGATCGCCTTGGGGAGCCCCGATGCTTCTTGTGAAAAAGAAGGATGGTACGTCCAGGTTATGTGTAGATTATCGTACCTTGAACTCAGTGATAATCAAGAACAGATACCCTCTCCCGAGGATAGATGACTTGTTTGATCAACTCAGAGGGGCTTCAGTGTTTTCGAAGATAGACTTGCGGTCAGGATACCACCAGATCAGAGTCAGAGAGCAGGACATTCCGAAGACAGCTTTTCGATCGAGGTATGGACATTGGGAGTTCCTGGTTATGCCCTTTGGAGCGACCAATGCGTCGGCAGTATTCATGGACCTCATGAATCGCATTTTCATGCCTTACTTGGATCAGTTCGTGATCGTGTTCCTAGATGATATCCTGGTCTACAGCAAGAACGAAGCAGAGCATGAGCAGCATCTCAGAGTTGTCCTTCAGACGCTTAGAGAGCACCAGTTGTAAGCCAAGTTCAGTAAATGCGAGTTCTGGCTCGATCGTATTTCGTACTTGGGTTACATCATTACTCGAGGAGGAGTGGAAGTGCATCTCCAGAAGATTGTGGCTATCGAGACTTGGCCAGCACCTAGTTCAGTGGCAGAGGTTCGCAGTTTCCTTGGATTGGCCGGCTACTACCGGCGATTCGTTTCAGATTTTGCAAGGATTTCAGCGCCGATGACCCAGTTGACCCGCAAGGATGTACAGTTTGCTTGGACAGCAGAGTGCCAGGAATCATTTGAGAAGTTGAAGCGAGGTTTGATAACGGCTCCCATTCTCACACTTTCAGATGGGACCGGAGGATTCACAGTTTATTGCGACGCTTCAGGCAGAGGATTGGGGTGTGTCTTGATGCAGCATGGGAAGGTAATATCTTATGCATTACGTCAACTTCGTGATCATGAGAAGAATTACCCGACCCACGACTTGGAGCTGGCAGCAGTAGTGTTTGTACTTAAGTTGTGGAGGCACTACTTGTACGAAGATAGAGTGGAGATATTTACTGATCACAAGAGCCTGAAGTATATTTTCACCCAGAAGGATCTTAATATGCGGCAGAGAAGATGGCTTGAGCTATTGGTGGACTACGATGTAGATTTGCAGTATCACCCAAGGAAGGCCAACGTTGTAGCAGATGCGTTGAGCCGGAGAGCCGGAGTTTATTTCCTAACAGCACAACCAGAGTTGTTGGCAGATTTTCAGAAAATGGGAATTGAAGTGGTTCTTCCTACCAACGTGGCGTTGATGGCCAGCCTACAAGTTCAGTCCAGCATAGTTGAGAGGATCCGGACGGCGCAATCTACAGATTCTAAGATTCAGCGGCTCAGAACAGAATGTGAGGCAGGAAGAAGGCCAGAGTTATGTATCCATGAAGATGGTATACTACAGCACGGTACTCGTCTTTGTGTACCCAGTGGAGATGTCAGACAGGAAGTCATGGCAGAAGCTCACAGCTCGCAGTATTCTATTTATTCTGGTGGTACGAAGATGTACCGTGATATCCGTCAGCACTTCTGGTGGAATGGCATGAAGAGGGAGATAGCCCGGTTTGTCTCTCGGTGTTTGGTTTGCCAGCAGGTTAAAGCTGAACATCAGAGGCCCGCTGGACTTCTTCAGCCTTTGTCGATTCCAGAATGGAAGTGGGAGCATGTGACCATGGATTTTGTGACTGGATTGCCTAGATCCTCGGCCGGTCGAGATGCTATTTGGGTTATAGTTGACAGGCTCACGAAGGTGGCTCATTTTCTCCCATTCAGAGTTGGGCAGTCAACGGCTCAGTTGGCAGAGATGTACCTCAGGCAGATTTTCAGGCTTCACGGTGTGCCCGTCAGTATCACCTCGGACCAAGATTCAAGGTTCACGTTGCACTTTTGGCGTAGCTTGCAAGAGAGTTTGGGAACTCATCTCCAGTTCAGTTCAGCTTATCATCCGCAGACAGATGGCCAGTCCGAGCGCACAATCTAGACTCTTGAAGACATGTTGAGGTCTTACACCCTCGACTTCGGTGGTTCATGGGAAGATCACCTACATCTCCTAGAATTCTCGTACAACAACAGCTTCCAGGCCAGCATCCAGATGGCACCATTCGAGGCTCTGTACGGCAGGAAGTGCAGGTCCCCGCTAGCATAGGATGATGTCGGAGAGAGGCAGATGCTCGGTCCAGAAATGATTGCCCAGACAGTTGAAGTGGTCAGAAGGATCAGAGATCGACTTCGAGTTGCCCATGATCGCCAGCGGCATTGGGCCGATGCTCATCGACGTCCCTTGGAGTTTGCTATCGGCGACCATGTATTCCTTAGGATCTCGCCCAACCGCGGCGTCATTCGTTTTGGCATGCGGGTAAAGCTTAGTCCTAGGTATATAGGGCCGTTCGATATCCTGGAGCGAGTAGGAGATGTATCCTATCGTCTTGCTCTTCTGCCGTCGCTAAGCGAGGTGCATGATGTATTCCATGTGTCCCAATTACGACGGTACGTCCCGGACCCGAGCCATATCCTAGACCATTCGGAATTGGTTGTTGGTACCAACCTTTCGTATGAGGAAAGGCCCGTGTCTATATTGGACCGGAGAGAGAAGATACTCAAGAACAAGACTATTAGCTTAGTCCGTGTTGCTTGGGGTCATCACTCTCTAGGTGAGTCAATGTGGGAGCGTGAGGACGACATCCGATCGCGATATCCCTACCTGTTTGACTCATAAGGTATAATGTCTTCCTTATGCCTTATGCCTTCCGTCCTTGCTTGTATGCGTGATTGTTTGATTGACTGCTTAGTATAGCTTGCCTGTGATTAATATAGCTTGTCTTTGTCTTTCTAGCCTCTTAATTAAATTCCGAGGACGGAATTCTTTTAAGGTGGGTAGAGTTGTAACACCCATGTTCTGAATACGTATTTTGTCAAGCTTGCATGTATTTCAGACCTTTATTTATTTTCTCGAATTTTGGCCTGTACTTGTAATTGGCTTGACTTGCAGATTTTGGTTCTCGTAATTGGGTTTTACCTGGCTTGGTTTATTTTGTGGAGGAGAATTGGTTTGATTTGGTTTGGTTTGGTTTAACATGCATTGGAGCACTTTAACCAACACTCCACCCTCAACACACCACAACCACCCCCATTAAATCCCACCTAACTTTTCTCTCTCCTCTTTACTTTCATTTATTTTCTCCATATTCTTCTTCTTCCTCTACACAACACCATCATCCATAGGCAAGTGCACCTTGCCACCACATGAGAACCACTTTTTATTTGTCCATTAGCTAGATTAGGCCATGGTGATCAACATTAGAACTTGTCATTTTGTGATTTGGAGTTTTCTTTGTTCTAGATCTAGGTTTTTACTATTTTCGGATTTACATGGTTTTGATCTATTTAACTTTGATTTTTGCTTGTTTCGATGCTTCCATGTGGAAGAGAATTCAATTTTACTTAAGTTAGACCTTTGAAAATCTAGATTTGGCTTTGATTTGACAAAGATATGAAGAATTGAAGTTTTGGAGTTCTTGGAGTTCTTCTCGGGTTGGAGGAGCAGACCTCTCGGCCTGCGCTCTTTAAAGCAAGGCCGATTGCGCAGCTCACCCTTTGGTGAACTGTGCATCCCCTCGGCCAGCGCATTGCGCTGAGCTGAACTGCGCTGGCGCTTCTTAGCCCAGCGTTCCCTTTACCCTTGTGTCACGACCCGCACCCGTTTTTTTTTTTTTTAAACGGATACGAGACGTGTCCAAGCCAGCCTACGCCGCAGTGTCGGCGGTAGAACGCTGTCACGGCCATGAAGATCAAAATCACAAACAATGCTCATTCACAACATTAATTTAATTTACAAAGACCACAAGTTTTACATTTGTAGAAGAATATAAACTTGTATAATTCAATGAATGACTACAACTCAACTATCTAGCTAGTCTCTAAGCTCATGTCCGCAAGTATCCCCGTATCTCCCATGCTAAGTGAATCCACGGCTAACCTGAAAAATATTGGTTTCCAGTCAGGAATGGAACGAGCACAATTCACTGAATGCAATTTCAAATAAAGAAGATGACTATAAACAATGGTTAGACATCAATCATGGGTTTGAAAATAACATGAAATATAAAAAATCGATAGTAAGTAAATAGACACAAAATACTCTCCCCGACTGTTAGAAGTACCTTTTTGATATGTGATCGGTCTGAGGTACTACACCGCACGGTCTACAATGTCTACTCACTGTCTACAATGTCTACTTGCAGAAAAATAAGCACTGTCTACGATGTCTACTTGCAGAAAAATAAGCACTGTCTACGATGTCTACTTGCAGAAAAATAAGCACTGTCTACGATGTCTACTTGCAGAAAAGTAAGCACTGTCTACGATGTCTAAGCACTGTCTACAATGTCTACTGCATGAAATAAACACGAGCTACACTACTGCAGAAAATAAACACGGGCTACACTACTTGCAGAAGGTAGACACGGGCTACACTTCTTGCAGAAAATAAACACGGGCTACACTACTTGCAGAAGGTAGACACGGGCTACACTTCTTGCAGAAAATAAACACGGGCTACAATGTCTAACACGGGCTATGGTCAGATCACATATCTTTGGTACTTCTAATTCCTGACTTCACAATTTATAATAGAAAATAATCACATAATCAATGACCAACCAATGAAATATAGTGAAAATCAATATCGAAATGCAGACAATAAACTGTACTCGCCTGTGGTCCTGTGCTGGTGAAACCGATGATCCAAATAACTCAATATGCCACAATAGTCAAAACCGTACAACAGTCCCCGGATGCTGAAATAGACAATACCAATGATCTCAGAATAGTCAAATTAGCTAGGATTGCCTGTCCTTAAGTCCAATTCTAGACACAGGGGCAAAACGGTAATTTTGGACAAAAACGATGTCCACCGTTGGACCCGCTTTGCACCGAAAAGCGTGCAAGAGTCAAAGGTCTCTAAAGTCATCAAACTACATGTCTACGGATCCAGTTTTTCGATACGAACCCAACCGTATGTCCAGAGTTGGATTCCGGCGGGCCGTGCACAAAATCGCCCGTTGAGTGGAACCGTGGGGCCCGCAAAACGACGTCGATTTCGACTGTCTCAGAAATGGACCAAACTTGACATGCAGGACCAGAAAAACGATACGGTCCTGTTGGCGCAAGTTTCGTCTCGATCTGACGAGCATGCACAAAGTTATGACTGAATTTGCATTGGACGGATACGGGGCGATTTCGACGGATACGCGTCGAATTCGTCGCGCACACGCGACCAATTTGAATTCCGTCAAAGCCCACACGACCACGAAGCTGTTACGCAGCTTTCTATCCTTTCGGTTCACGACCACGTCGTCCCGATTGGCGTGACGCACGTCGTGTGGAGCGATTTTCCAATTTTTAAAACAGGTTTTCGGCAAACTTCGGGATTTGATTTCTCGACGCAGAGTCGACGAAATCCGATTCTACAAAAAAGGAATCAAATCCCTATATGTTGTCTAGGATTGTCTTCAATTAGATTTTTATGTTCGACAACCTGTTGTCCAGAAATCGGCTTCTAAACTGGGTGTTGGGGCTGTTTCGTGCGTCCTGTTTTAACCGATTTTACGTCAACTTCCACTCGAATTATCTCGAGTCTCGGGTCACTAAAATTTAAACTAATTAATAGGGATTAGAGAGGATTAAATCAAGTTCATACCAGGTTTTACGGGACTCAAAACGATCGAGTGATCGTTGAGTTATCGCGTCGTGAACGTGGCTCCTCGCCCAACTGTGCTGCTGTTGCTGTCGACCCCAGATGTGGTTTGGCCGGTCGACGACAGCTCTCCGGCCAGCGGCGGTGCGGTAGGGCGGCGCGCGCAGACCCTGGGGGTCGCCAGGGATGGTTGGTCGAGATCGAGGAGAAGTTGGATTAGGGTTTAGAGTCTCTTGTACGTGTGTATTTATATACACTTACTACTTGGTTTCGCCACCCTGGGGGAATCATGCGCTCGGGTTAGGCTGGTTCAGCTGTCGGGTGAAGTTGGGATTTAATATCTCACGAGATTTTGGTATCTCGTGAGATAATGAAGGGGTTTTATTATACTTGGTATTTCTCCAAATGTATATATATATATATATATATATATATATATATATATATATATATATATATATATATATATATATATATATATATATATATTTCCATATACCCTTATTTATTTTAAAAAAATATATAATAATAATTGATATTATATGACTTAGTAGCTAATACCCTCTTCCAAAAATGTAAATCTTGATACTCCTATAAAATTTATATTAAACTAACACATAATCTAGATAAATCTATAAACAGATCCTTTGTATAACACCTCCTCCATATATCATGTAATTAACTCTTGATTATGAGCCTCAAGGATTAACTCCCATAATCTGTCCACTGGAAAGCCTTGTACACGCTCTAAATTGTTATTTTAACAATAATACTGATATTATTTATATATTTATATATATTATAACAAGAACTTCAATTATAACCATAACTTGTTATATGGCCTACTAGGCCATAAAATAAAATAGAAGTAGGTACCAACCATACGTCTACATAGTTGTCCTTAAACACACTTCCCGAGTACATGGGCTTGGGCCTGGTTCGGCTCCAGTCCAAACTAGCTCGGTACAATCGAGTTCCCAATCCCAATAATATAAATAATATAAATAAATCTTCGGTAAGGGATACATCGAAATTTGGTCTGGTTTTCCCAGTTAGGACATCACTATAGCTCGGCCTTCCCTACCAGGGCTAATACACTAGTCAAGTCACACGACCATGCTATTCGTGCCATGATTCCTAACCGTCTTGTACTCCAAAACTCAATCATGGCTAAAATCATCTACCGCAATAATTATTTAGAAATTCTAAAAATCACCATTTAAATTCAAATAAGTAAATAAAATAAATTATATAAAAAATCTGGGAAGAGGGGTTACAAATCTATCCACCTTAAAAAATAATTTCGTCCTCGAAATTCTAACTCACAGTTATTCCTAAATTTCAAAAAGGTCTACCATTATCTTAATCTCCTTGATTTTAATTCCTCAAAAATAATTTATATCCTTCTCATTAGCCATTTTGCAACTACAAAAATATCGAGGACTTCTACCCACCTTTGGTCGCACTACTCCCTCAAAGCTATGTCGCTGAAACTTCCTAATCATCCTACCAATTGGAAAGAAAAAAAAAAAATTTTGCTATCCATGGGTATCTACTATATAGGGCATCTGTAATCCTCTCCTAACTATCAAACCACATAAGATCTAACCGGCAGCAATTTACACTAGTGGCTAAGAACTATTAGTAAATTCTAGTAAGCATGACCATACGTCACTCCGCAATAGAAAGGACATGAAGACAAGAAGAATATCGAGAGCAAAAGAAATTTCCAGAGCGGTAGCGAGTATCCAATGATGTGGACAGAAAGAATATCTATGAACCCTTGACTTATTTGCTAGATTGGCTACTCTAGTCCAGTCACTTGCTAAGTTTAAGAACTCTTCGCTCTTCAGAAGGTCTTGCAATCCGTGCAATACAGAAGTTCTGTTCTCGAACTTCTGAATAGATCCCAAAATAGAACGAAATTTGAAAAATCAAGATTGTGATCATTTTTGTGGTTATTTAAACACACAAACAAGGAATATAATGCAATGCGAGATCGTATCGCGACTTCCAGGTAGATGGGATATGGGTTACAATTGACTTTACCTTCGAAGAGGTGGAAACTACCTAATAGGTTTAGGGACCTGTTTCAAAGATTTGGTTTTATAGTCCAAATATAGTGGTATACACGTATGGACTTTACTGGGTCTTAATGGATTTCCTGATTGGATATCAATTGTTGGTTGGATGAATCTAGGATTTCAATTCTATAACGACTGGACAATATACCGATGATAAACTATTTCTACTAGGCTAGGGTAAACTAGAATAGGTTTCCACCCACGCGGTTGAGCTAGATAGCAATCAGATTGGTCCTATGCCTTGTAAGCCTTGAAGATGCGCTTTCTGTGATTTTTGTGTTTAAGTAGCACGAGAAAACATAGCTGCCTGGCCTACTGGTGACATGTGCGTAGTGGGCTTCGAGTATGTCACAACCATAAATTTTGGGTCGAAGGAATTGAGTCGAAGTTGAGACTCAAATGGAAGTCGAGGAGCATACCGATATTACGACAAGGGTTACGGCTAATCCTTTTAACCTGAAAGTCGTAGCACAAAAATAGAGTACAAGGGGACGGTTTTGAGTGGGACATGATATACCTAGATGAAGGTGGACTCGTCTAGATCTCGCATATAAAATTTGTTGGAAGGTAACAGCTGGTCTCGTGCTCCGAATATTAATGACACGGCCGGGGACACAAAATGATCTAAATGTAAAGTGGGAGTCCATAGGCACTATCATTCTCATAAAATTTTGTTCTAATCAATCGGTGATCTTCGTATATCCTAAAACTGTAAGAGGCTTACAGTCTACCCACCTTAGAAGCTAGGATAGGGTTTTTTAGAAATTATGTGGTTGGAGGGATTTCAAGGTTCAGATATGGTGCCTTGACTCTTGTTAAATAAGAATAAGACACGACGTAACGGAATACGGTAGATTTAAGTCAAGTCAAGGATCGTTCTTCGATAAATGGGAAACGGGTGTGTACAATGACACCTGGTCGACACAATAGAATGACCTGCTCATCTCCAATATTCAAGAGTTATCGACGGGGTAACCAACTCTAAGGTACATCATATAAAAGATTTCTATCAACTGAGTCGTAAATTTCTGTTAGGGTCAAACCTGCTAGACTATTGTCACACGAGTTTTCAGTTAAATTAAGCTTCAAACAATGATTAGAGGCTCACAACATTTGGTCTCTGGAGAATAGGTAGTCTCTTAGGTTGGCATTTTGACTAAGGGTAAAACCATAATCATTCTCAAATCCAGATGGTTAGAAGATCATGATAATAAGTTTACGGTCGCAGAGGGGACGAGTAACTTAAGGCAAGGTTCTAGTTACTGGCTGGCCGTGGATAGCTATACTTGTGTATACAACTATCATAGCTACGGGATACTCTGTATCTATCTATCAATCGCAAGCTTTCGTCTTTCTAATCGGTGAAAGACAAACAATAAGGAGTTCAAGAGGGATGTCACTGAATACAATTACGTGATTCAAAGGCGAATGTATAATTCAAGAGGAATTGTCAAAGCAGTCGTGGATGAGATCCTAGAGACATCTATATCTCAATCCACATAGGATAATTAAATGAAGGGCGAATCAAATGCATCATGGTTGATCAGACCGTAATACAATGATTCTGATTAGATAATATGTTAGCAGGCGTCCCCACTAAACATATGTCTTGAATCAAGCTCGAGAACAGGGTGAGCTTGCAAAACTAGGCTATAATAGCAGCATTGGTCAAATAGTTAAGATACAAGTACGCGAGATTTTTGGAAAGAGGCACAAGTAGTTCGAGTTTTGTGAGAATCAAACCTTACCCGGTGTTCTTGTTCATACAGTCTTCCTATTATCTTCTTATCTATAAGGTCTTGGTTGACTAGTGGGTTATGAACCCCTTAAATTCTACATTCTAGGTAACCTATTAGCGTCAATCAATTTCCTCGTCAATAGGTCACAAGGACCAGAGAATGCTAGATCGGGGGACGTGCTACCCAACTACAAACTTCCACTAACATTGGCTTCGGGTCTTACGGAACGTACATGGCATTGTCCTATACTTCATAGAATCCTAAACCTGTAATCACGTCTGAAGTCATTCCATCGAGAGTTATGCCTTGCCCGTATACTCTGGCTGTGGTAAACCCTGGGTTTCGTGATTCATATGTGATACAAAGTCGAATACTTCTTAACTCTAACCAATATGGTCTCAAGGGTAATTACGATCAAGAGAGGACCACTAGCTATAGTTTAGTAATATTCTATAACCTGCATTTCCTTAAACCTATTCTAACTCTAGGGATCGTGCATTGCCAGTGCGCTGCTGGCTGCAGTGGATCCATAGTCTCCATAATTCAAATAAATGGTGACAGTGCGCTGCTGTCCTGTCATTATGGGTTAACTAACATTCCTTTAACTATATTAGTAAAAATCATGGGCTTCTAGAAATTCGAACAAATTGACTATGAAATAAAGTGTAAGTATCTATCAGTCATAATCCTTAGAATAGAAAATCGAACAAGGAGGAAAATAACTGAAGACAAAAATACAAACATCCTAGTATCTATTCCATGTGTATCCAAACCTTTGGGGAAAACTTTGAATCATAACTAACTTGAGGTTCATCTATGGATAACATAAAATAATAACTCTTAGGGCAAAAATAGGAACTGAATATGCAATTTAACTAAGATGTGAGGATGATATCTAAGAGGCAAAGAGAAGGAATTAATCAATTTATCAGGGTTAGATTATTAATACTAGGAAGCCATATCTCACCAAGTGAATAATCTATCCACATTGGATCTTATCGTCATATCAAGAGGTAATAGTGTACTTATAAGGATCTGACACTCTATCGAAATTAATAACTCATTATCTACATTGCATGGCCTAGACTACCCATCGGTAAATTTGTATAAGGGACTCCTAGTCCTAGTCATTCTCGTAAATTAAATTAATCCTTGTTCGAGAATGAGCATGTTCTAGTCGCAGGCTCGCAATAGTACAACTAACTTGAGTACTATCACGAGTTCGCATGATTTGCGAAGACAGACCTGCATGGGCCACCACAAAAACTTGTCACGACCCGCACCCGTTTTTTTTTTTTTTTAAACGGATACGAGACGTGTCCAAGCCAGCCTACGCCGCAGTGTCGGCGGTAGAACGCTGTCACGGCCATGAAGATCAAAATCACAAACAATGCTCATTCACAACATTAATTTAATTTACAAAGACCACAAGTTTTACATTTGTAGAAGAATATAAACTTGTATAATTCAATGAATGACTACAACTCAACTATCTAGCTAGTCTCTAAGCTCATGTCCGCAAGTATCCCCGTATCTCCCATGCTAAGTGAATCCACGGCTAACCTGAAAAATATTGGTTTCCAGTCAGGAATGGAACGAGCACAATTCACTGAATGCAATTTCAAATAAAGAAGATGACTATAAACAATGGTTAGACATCAATCATGGGTTTGAAAATAACATGAAATATAAAAAATCGATAGTAAGTAAATAGACACAAAATACTCTCCCCGACTGTTAGAAGTACCTTTTTGATATGTGATCGGTCTGAGGTACTACACCGCACGGTCTACAATGTCTACTCACTGTCTACAATGTCTACTTGCAGAAAAATAAGCACTGTCTACGATGTCTACTTGCAAAAAAATAAGCACTGTCTACGATGTCTACTTGCAGAAAAATAAGCACTGTCTACGATGTCTACTTGCAGAAAAGTAAGCACTGTCTACGATGTCTAAGCACTGTCTACAATGTCTACTGCATGAAATAAACACGAGCTACACTACTGCAGAAAATAAACACGGGCTACACTACTTGCAGAAGGTAGACACGGGCTACACTTCTTGCAGAAAATAAACACGGGCTACACTACTTGCAGAAGGTAGACACGGGCTACACTTCTTGCAGAAAATAAACACGGGCTACAATGTCTAACACGGGCTATGGTCAGATCACATATCTTTGGTACTTCTAATTCCTGACTTCACAATTTATAATAGAAAATAATCACATAATCAATGACCAACCAATGAAATATAGTGAAAATCAATATCGAAATGCAGACAATAAACTGTACTCGCCTGTGGTCCTGTGCTGGTGAAACCGATGATCCAAATAACTCAATATGCCACAATAGTCAAAACCGTACAACAGTCCCCGGATGCTGAAATAGACAATACCAATGATCTCAGAATAGTCAAATTAGCTAGGATTGCCTGTCCTTAAGTCCAATTCTAGACACAGGGGCAAAACGGTAATTTTGGACAAAAATGATGTCCACCGTTGGACCCGCTTTGCACCGAAAAGCGTGCAAGAGTCAAAGGTCTCTAAAGTCATCAAACTACATGTCTACGGATCCAGTTTTTCGATACGAACCCAACCGTATGTCCAGAGTTGGATTCCGGCGGGCCGTGCACAAAATCGCCCGTTGAGTGGAATCGTGGGGCCCGCAAAACGACGTCGATTTCGACTGTCTCAGAAATGGACCAAACTTGACATGCAGGACCAGAAAAACGATACGGTCCTGTTGGCGCAAGTTTCGTCTCGATCTGACGAGCATGCACAAAGTTATGACTGAATTTGCATTGGACGGATACGGGGCGATTTCGACGGATACGCGTCGAATTCGTCGCGCACACGCGACCAATTTGAATTCCGTCAAAGCCCACACGACCACGAAGCTGTTACGCAGCTTTCTATCCTTTCGGTTCACGACCACGTCGTCCCGATTGGCGTGACGCACGTCGTGTGGAGCGATTTTCCAATTTTTAAAACAGGTTTTCGGCAAACTTCGGGATTTGATTTCTCGACGCAGAGTCGACGAAATCCGATTCTACAAAAAAGGAATCAAATCCCTATATGTTGTCTAGGATTGTCTTCAATTAGATTTTTATGTTCGACAACCTGTTGTCCAGAAATCGGCTTCTAAACTGGGTGTTGGGGCTGTTTCGTGCGTCCTGTTTTAACCGGTTTTACGTCAACTTCCACTCGAATTATCTCGAGTCTCGGGTCACTAAAATTTAAACTAATTAATAGGGATTAGAGAGGATTAAATCAAGTTCATACCAGGTTTTACGGGACTCAAAACGATCGAGTGATCGTTGAGTTATCGCGTCGTGAACGTGGCTCCTCGCCCAACTGTGCTGCTGTTGCTGTCGACCCCAGATGTGGTTTGGCCGGTCGACGACAGCTCTCCGGCCAGCGGCGGTGCGGTAGGGCGGCGCGCGCAGACCCTGGGGGTCGCCAGGGATGGTTGGTCGAGATCGAGGAGAAGTTGGATTAGGGTTTAGAGTCTCTTGTACGTGTGTATTTATATACACTTACTACTTGGTTTCGCCACCCTGGGGGAATCATGCGCTCGGGTTAGGCTGGTTCAGCTGTCGGGTGAAGTTGGGATTTAATATCTCACGAGATTTTGGTATCTCGTGAGATAATGAAGGGGTTTTATTATACTTGGTATTTCTCCAAATGTATATATATATATATATATATATATATATATATATATATATATATATATTTCCATATACCCTTATTTATTTTAAAAAAATATATAATAATAATTGATATTATATGACTTAGTAGCTAATACCCTCTTCCAAAAATGTAAATCTTGATACTCCTATAAAATTTATATTAAACTAACACATAATCTAGATAAATCTATAAACAGATCCTTTGTATAACACCTCCTCCATATATCATGTAATTAACTCTTGATTATGAGCCTCAAGGATTAACTCCCATAATCTGTCCACTGGAAAGCCTTGTACACGCTCTAAATTGTTATTTTAACAATAATACTGATATTATTTATATATTTATATATATTATAACAAGAACTTCAATTATAACCATAACTTGTTATATGGCCTACTAGGCCATAAAATAAAATAGAAGTAGGTACCAACCATACGTCTACATAGTTGTCCTTAAACACACTTCCCGAGTACATGGGCTTGGGCCTGGTTCGGCTCCAGTCCAAACTAGCTCGGTACAATCGAGTTCCCAATCCCAATAATATAAATAATATAAATAAATCTTCGGTAAGGGATACATCAAAATTTGGTCTGGTTTTCCCAGTTAGGACATCACTATAGCTCGGCCTTCCCTACCAGGGCTAATACACTAGTCAAGTCACACGACCATGCTATTCGTGCCATGATTCCTAACCGTCTTGTACTCCAAAACTCAATCATGGCTAAAATCATCTACCGCAATAATTATTTAGAAATTCTAAAAATCACCATTTAAATTCAAATAAGTAAATAAAATAAATTATATAAAAAATCTGGGAAGAGGGGTTACACCTTGCGCGCATGGCTCTTGCGCAGTCCACTTCTGCGCAATCCATCCATGCGCCATCCATTCCTGCGCAACCTGATCCTGCGCAATCCATCCATGCGCCATCCATTCCTGCGCAACCTGATCCTGCGCAATCCATCTGCTGTGCCATCCACTCATGCGCAGTTGGTACCCTGCGCAGCTCACCCCTGCGCAGTTGGCCCCTGGCGCACTTGACTCCTGCGCAACCCGACCCCAGGGACCCTTGCGCAATCTGTCCAATCATGGAGATTTGGTTTTATTTTCTTTAAGCTTGGCTCTTCTATAGCCCTGTATATTGATATTTTATTAGATATTTTACGCCCATTTTATATCCTTACGCCTTTTGTCATGAACTTGATTTTACTTAATATGTTTGGAATGACTATTGTACATGGCATGGTATAGGAACTAGCATAACACGACAGTGACCCATCGTGGCGCACTCCTGACAAGTACCCTGACATGATTTATCTTGATAACTTGATAGTGGCCCGTGGCGGGACACTCCTGACTTGACTTGTAACTTGTAACTTGTAACTTGACTCGTATAATCAACTTGACACCGTGGGTGTTCCTGCTTGCTTGCTTGTGCAATCCACTTGTCTTGTCTTGTATCATGTCTAGGACGTGACTCCCTGGTTCCCACGACCAGGGATTCATACTGAATATGGATTAGGCTAATGACTAGATCAAACTATAGTTCATGGAGAATTTCCCGTCACAGGCAATCTCGTTATCTGGGTGCTCTTAATTGGACTTGTAGCTTGCCGACGAGTAGAGCACATTTCCAGCGCACTGTCATGTGTTGCACCCTCTAAGTCACCTAAGGGTATATCGTCTCCGGGGCGATGTACCCAACCATACTCTCAACCCGCGGAAGGATAACTTGATGGTCTGCAGGGCTTGGGACTGGGAATTTCTCACTTGCATCTTGTTAGTAATTAAGGCTTATAATAACCCTAGTTAGTTAAGTTGTAAGCCGTAGTAATTGCTTGGCCGCTTGTGAATGGATGGAGTCCAGCCTTGTCTAAGTCTTGTCTAGTACCAGTACCTGACTACTCTTGAACTTGACTGTTTTACTTATGATTAAACAATAAATGGGTGGAGACAGAGTGCTATTCAGGCGAAGGGTTACAACCCCGGTCCTTGGGTTGTAACCCGGCTCCCGGAATGGTTCCACGTCCCTAGTCGCTTATTGTCCTGTTGTACTCCTTATTACTTGTACTTTTCTTTCATTTTCTTATGTTTTGATACGCTGGCTTTTGTTCTTATTTCGTGGCCTCCTTTGTGGCACTTGCTCTTTCTGGGGTTTGACCCAACTGGTTTTGTGTGGCCAGATTTCGGAGCAGCTCCCGAGGATCTACCGAACCTCCAGCCCGATGGTGGCGACTAGAAGAAACCCGGGCTACGAGTGGGTTTTCTATTTTGTTTCGCTCACTCTATTGTAAAGTTATTCTTTTGAGGCGTTTAGCCAACGAGCACCTGTTAGCTCGATGCACTTTACTTATTGCCTGCCTACGGGCTGTAAACATGATTAACAAATCCTAGGGTTGATCATGTATGACTTAACTCTTGCTAGTCCTAGCATTTTGTACGACTAGCTTCATGATCAGCTGATATGTAATATTTGGGACGCCTTTTATTGTATATTTGGTGGTCAAACATCTTGTAATTATATTATTTGCTTGAGATTGAGACAGTAGGCTTGACCTTAAGAGACTGTTGGCTTGTAGTAAACCATCATATCTAGACAGCCGTGACCGTATAGCGAGATGGACTTCATTTCAATATACGTAGCTGGCTATGTTCGCCCCCGCTCTCCAGTATTCTGGTTCTAGGGCGTGACAGGATTCAACTGGTAGCAAGAGTTCTACCGACTGGATTAGTCCTCAACAGAGGGATACCAGTATACATCGCTGTCTTTGCGTTTGCTCTCTTGACTTTGCCTTTACATTATTTCAGTTGTGATTAATATTCTGTGATTGTGCTGCTAATATTTTTAATTAGCATTTTTCCGGTGCCAACTCTATTCACCCCCCCTCTAGAGTATTACGCTTTACTATTTCGTTCCTACAATTGGTATCAGAGCGGGTGTTACAGGTAAAGCAAAGGTAACAGTGCAATTATTTATTCATTTTAATTAACTGTTATATAGATCACAGCACAACACATGGCAACTGTGAAATTCACAAGTGAAGGCCAGGCCACAAACAGACCCCCACTGTTTGATGGTACGAATTATACATATTGGAAAACACGGATGAGTTTCTTCTTGAAATCTCATGACTTTGATTTATGGTCCATTGTTCTTGATGGCTATCAGAAGCCACCTCGTATAAATGTTGATGGAGTTATAGTTGAAAAACCCCATAGCAGATATACAGAGAAAGAAAAGAAAAGGGCCAGTCTTGACGCACGTGCCATTAATGCACTTTTTTGTGCTTTAGACAGAACTGAATTTAACAGGGTGTCTATCTGCACAACGGCTAATGAAGTATGGAAGCTACTCGAAGTCACACATGAATGCACGACTCAAGTCAAGGAATCTAAAGTCAGCAGACTTACTCAAGAGTACGAGGCATTCAAAATGAAGCCCAACGAAACAGTTACCCAAATGTTCGAGAGGTTCTTGGATATTGTAAATCCTTTGTCTTCCCTAGGCAAAGATTACAGTAATCATGAAAAGATTCACAAACTCCTGCGAGCTCTCACCAAGAACTGGATTCCAAAGGCTACTGCAATCATTGAAGGGAACAACCTCACAACTATGTCCTTCGAAGTACTCATGGGTAAGCTACTCACTCATGAACTGGAGCTACAAGATTTTGAAGAGCCTGCACCAAAGGAGAAGACTATCGCCCTCAAGGCTCAGCACAGAAAAGCTGCTGAAGATGACTCAGACAGCAATAGATCTGACGCTGAAGATCAAGCACTCCTAGCAAGGAAGTTCAAAAGATTCATGAGATATGAGAAGAGAGTCAAAGAAAACAACAGCAACAACTGGTACCAAGAAGATGCTGTCTGCTATGGTTGCAAGAAGAAGGGACACATGAAGAAGGATTGTCCCACAAACTCATCATCAAGCAAGAAGAGCAACAGGTATGAAAAAGGGAACCTGAAGAGATCAACATCACGGAAGTATGCCAACACCAGCATATGGTATGAAAGTGAAGCCAGCGACTCAGAAGACGAACAATCAGAAGTTGCTGCAAACGTATACTTTATGGCATCCGATCAGGTACCTACTGAACCTGTAGTTGATACTTATGATGACTTCACCTTTGAGCAATTAGGAGATGCCTTCAGTGACCTGATAACTGATTACAGGAAATTGCGTAGTAAGTATCAGACCGCTAAGAAGGTACTCAAAGAGTACAAAGATGAAATAGGTAGACTTACCGACCTACTAGCTGAGGTTAGAAATAATGTTAGTGAGTCTGGTGAGCTTTCTTCAATAAATCTCTTATTACACGAGACTACCAAGTCATCTGAAGAGAAAGACAAAGTTATCGACCAACTGAAAGAAGAACTTTCCATAGAGAAGAAAAGTCTTCGATGTGCACAAATCAGAATGGAATCACTCACTTCTGATTATTCTAAGTTGTATGACACTTCCAAAAGATTGAAAATTAGGTTAGAAAAACAGCCTGAGCCTGCTGCTTCCTACCCTAACACATGTCACTTACCGAGAAATTGGAACATTCCCAAGCCAAACACTGTCAGACCTAACCCTATAAAACCTTTACCCCAAAAGGTTAAGCCCAAACAGGATTATAGGTATGCTTTCTTCTATACTAGAAAACCCAAACCTACCAACCATGCACACCACTCAGCTTTCAACACTAGACATGCACAATGTCATTATTGTGGCCTCATTGGTCATATTTTATCTGCATGTAGAATGAGAAAGCTTGTTGATTTAAATGTTTATGCTTGGATACCTAAAGCTAACAATTCAGGACCCTACAAGAAATGGGTACCAAAAGTTTCATCTGCAAACTGTTTTGTAGGTGGAACACCCTTCACATACTAGAAGCAAATGGATCCTCGACAGCGGTTGCTCACGGCATATGACCGGTGATGCTACCCTATTTGTAAAACTGTCGAAGAAAAAGAAGGAAGGCTATGTCTCCTTCGGTAATAATTTGAAAGGGTATATTATTGGTATCGGTGATGTTGGTAAGTCTCCCTATCCTGTAATTAAGAATGTATGTCTGGTTACCGAGTTGAAACATAACCTACTCAGCATAAGGCATCTAGCTGATCATGGTTATGGAATCAACTTTGGCAAAGACAAATGTACTATAGTTGATAGCTCAACTGGTAGTACTATCTTTGAAGGTATCAGGGAAGACAATATATATGTTTTCTATTTGTTAGAAGAAACTAACATTTTAGGTAGATGCTTAATGGCCAAAAGTGATGAGAGTCATCTATGGCATATGAGACTAGGTCACGCTAATATGGATATAATATCAAGATTATCCACAAAGAAGCTAGTACGCGGTTTATCGGACATTACATTCAAGAAGGATTCGGTATGCAGCCAATGTGAAAGGAACAAAGCTACCAGATCCACATTCAAGTCAGTAAACGCAGTATGTACTACTAGACCTCTATAATTGCTTCATATGGACTTATTTGGTCCTAGCAGAGTTGCTAGCCTCGGAGGTAAACTTTATGCTTTTGTAATTGTAGATAATTTCTCTAGATACACGTTGGTATATTTCTTGACACGCAAGAATGATGCATTATCCGAATTTGTCGCCTTTTGCAAGAAAGTTCAGAATGAAAAAGGTTACATGATCACTCGTATTAGAAGCGATCATGGTGGCGAATTCGAGAATGCTGATTTTGAGCAATTTTATGACACACACGGTTTTATACACGAGTTCTCCTGCCCTAGGACTCCACAACAAAATGGAGTTGTGGAACGTAAGAACAGAACTCTAACCAAAATGGCCAGAGTAATGTTAAACCAGTTTAGTCTACCCAAATACTTCTGGGCTGAAGCTGTCAACACAGCTTGCTTTGTTCTCAATAGAGTTCTAATTCGACCCAAATCGAAGAAGACTCCATTTGAGTTATGGTTTGATAGAATTCCTTCAGTTTCATACTTTAGAATTTTTGGTTGTAAATGTTTTATTCTTAATACAAAAGACAATTTGGGAAAATTTGATGAAAAGGCCGATAAAGGTATATTTTTAGGTTATGCGGCCAAGTGCAAAGGATACAGAGTCTTCAACAAACGTACCATGATCATCGAAGAGTCAATCAATATCACTTTTGATGAATTGAATCAAATGACAATTGATGACAATGACGAAGATACATCTGTACCAAGCTCAACTCCAGCTGATTCTCAACCAAGCTCTGCACTAGCTGAACCTCCTAGAGAAGATCCAGGAACCAGCTACTTTCAGAATCAAGCGAAAAGGTTGAAATTTATAGCTAATCATCCAAAGGATTTGGTAATTGGTGATATTACCAAGGGAGTAAGTACTCGTACATCCTGTAGAGATATTGTTTCTAGTGTTGCATTTATTTCACAGCTAGAACCCAAAACTATTGATGAAGCATGTAGTGATAGTTTTTGGATAGATGCTATGCAAGAGGAATTAAACCAATTTGAACGAAATCAAGTTTGGGAACTTATTTCCAGGCCTGTTGATCATCCGGTCATTGGCACCCGTTGGGTATTCCGAAACAAACTGAATGAGAATGGTTTAGTGACTCGTAATAAGGCTCGACTCGTAGCTCAAGGATACAATCAAGAAGAAGGTATCGACTACGATGAGACTTATGCCCCAGTTGCGAGATTAGAATCCATTCGCATGTTATGTGCATTTGCATGTTTTCATGATTTCAAACTTTTTTAAATGGATGTGAAGAGTGCTTTTTTAAATGGCTTTATAAAAGAAGAAGTTTTTGTATCTCAACCTCCAGGTTTTACGGATTTCAAAAACCCATATCATGTTTTCAAGTTGAAGAAAGCCTTATACGGTTTAAAACAAGCACCTCGTGCTTGGTATGATCGTTTAAGTTCTTTTCTACTTGACAACGGTTTTTTCAAAAGGCAAGGTTGACACTACACTGTTTATTAAATATTTTAATGGCAAGCTGCTTTTTGATTCAAATCTATGTTGATGATATTATATTTGGATCCACTGATGAATCTCTGTGTCAAGAATTTTCTAAATGTATGCAGAATGAGTTTGAGATGAGCATGATGGGAGAGCTAAAATTCTTTTTCGGATTGCAAATCAAACAAACTGATAATGGGACATTCATAAATCAAGCCAAGTACACAAAAGACTTGCTAAAGAAGTTCGATCTGGACAATGTCAAACCTATTGGCACTCCAATGGCAACTTCAACAAAGCTTGATTCAGATGAATAAGACAAGCCAGTCGACACACGTAAGTATTGAGGTATGATTGGTAGTTTACTTTATTTAACTGCTAGTCGTCCAGATATAATGTTTAGTGTTTGCCTGTGTGCATGTTTTCAAGCTAACCCAAAGGAATCACATCTGTCCGCAGTTAAGCGTATCTATCGATACCTTAAAGGCACTTCTTCTGTTGGCTTGTGGTATCCCAAAACTAAGTCCTTTGACCTTATTGGTTATTCGGATGCAGATTTTGCTGGATGCAAAGTTGATAGAAAAAGTACAAGTGGCACTTGTCATTTTTTAGACAAGGCTTTAGTCTCATGGTTTAGTAAAAAGCAAAATTCTGTAGCCCTATCAACAACAGAGGCTGAGTACACCGCCGCAGGACGTTGTTGCGCTCAAATTTTGTGGATAAAACAAACCCTAGAGGACTATGATTTATTTTACACACATATTCCCATTTTCTGTGATAACACGAGCACAATTAATTTGACTAAGAATCCAGTATGTCACTCTCGTACTAAACATATCGAGATTCGACATCATTTTCTTAGAGATCATCATCAAAATGGAGATATAAACCTTGTGTACATAGATACTGAAAATCAACTAGCTGACATCTTCACTAAACCTCTAGCGGAAGATCGTTTCAATTATTTACGTCGAGAATTAGGAATTTTGGACGTCAATAATATTAATTGATTTTGTTTTATGATTATATATCATTATACAAAAACTATGTTAGAAACAAGCCAATAAAGAGTCTGTCTGTCACAACAACTACGGTTGAAGCGAAGCGGTACTTAAGAGTTCCCCGATGAACCTCTGCCAGCTGGGACAATACTCCTACAGCTAATCTGAGACAGTTGCTGTGTAACGACATTTAATTCATAAAATAATATTAATTATGTTAATTGAAAGCTAAAATAACTAATCTTTGAATTAAATATTTGAAATAAGACAATGAAAAAGAATGGCTAAAATCAACTTTATAGAACCCTAGGCGAATTCGGCCAGAGCTCTGACCGACTTCGGCCCGAGTTCGGTTGAGGGTGTCTGGTTATATATACAGAACCCGAGCAGCCCTTCTTCTTCATTGCTTCCAAACTATTTCAAACAGCAGCAGCAGCCGACCCGAGCATCAAAACCCTAGTTCTTTACCACCCTATTCCATCCAATCCAAGTGGTGAAATCTCTCCAAAATTTGGAATCGTACGGAGATCGTCGTTCTCTACGACATATCTTGATTTCGTGAGGTATAATCAAGTAGTGCATTTTTATTCCAATTTGCACATATGGCACCTAAATTCAATCCATCTAAGAGGAAGAAGACGACCCCTAGTGAGAAAGGGTCATCTTCGCATCCACATACGGATTCACTCTTTTCGTCGGTCCAAACGAGCGACGGTGCGTTCGACGGGTTTTTCTTTCAAACCCTCGACCAAGTCCTACTGTGGTATGGTGATTTTTCTATGCGATCCATATGCACAGGCGCTCCAGTCAAATGGACTATTTTTCTTGATCATCGTCATTTATTTGAGGCATTAGGGTTACACTTATTTGTTAAAATCTGCTTCCCTATAGCAACTAATGCCATTAGATTATTCTATTGCAATCTCATATTAGACACTTTCGATGTGACCACACGTGTTGGAGGTATTGATATCAATTTCGATGATAGCCTCTTAGCGGAGATCCTTGGTATCCCTAACGAAGGTGAACCGCTAGTCGATATCACTGATTTTGACTTTCCCGAAGGCACGACAATCGCAAGTTTCAAAGCGGAACTCTGTGCACCTGATAGAGTACGCTCTGGAAAGTTCAAGCCTAACAACCTGAACTTGTTTAACTATGAATTGCATCGCATCATCTATTCCACTATTCTTCCTAAATCCACTTCAAAGGATGATGTGACTTCTCTTGAGCTGTCCGCCATGTACCACATTCTTAAGGGGATTCCATTTTCTGCCCCTAAGACCATGATTCAGATGATGGGTCGTTGTCGTGCAAGAGATAGAAATCTCTCTTACGCGATGATTCTCTCACGCATCTTTCAGCGCTTCGATATCAATCTGTCGACTTGTACTCAGGACCCTGAGCCCAAGTTTCTTCAGTTATCTCGTCGTAGCATGACTGCTACAGCTCCATCTACTGCTCCTCCTACTGCACCTCCTCCACCACCTCATCAGTATGCCATGACATTTGAGGGCATACATCAGCATTTATCTGCTTTGCACGTCTCGATGATGGACATGGCTCGCGAGCGTGAGTTCCGCGACGTCACCCGTTATCAGGCGATGGCAAACTCCTTGGCTGATCTTTGTTTCGCTCAGACTAGTCATTCAGCCAGTTCCATCCCTCGAGATCCAGCTTTTTTGGGTTACCGCTGTGAGGATGAGGCTGTCCATGCCTACTTCCAGCCAGGTAACGCCTATGATTGGTATCGTGTACCTCGTGACTACGTTGGTGAGTTCTATGCTGGCACCCCTACTCATCCCTCTGGCGCTGGTACTTCTGGTGCTGGTCCTTCAGGACATGCTGGTCGAGCTGATGTTGGTGATGACGAGGATAGTGATGAGGAGATGTGATTTGATTTTTAGTGACATTTTATTGTACACTTGGAAATGCTCCAACATTCCAAGTTTTTATCAGTATTTCTTTTATTTTTATCAGTACTTTCTAGTTATTATCAGCACTTTGTAGTTTGATTCAGTTCTATTATCATTCATGGACATGTTTATGGTGTTTCAGTTATGGCATTTCAGTTTATTTCAGCACTTTGTTTTAATTATTAGCACTATCTCTTTATACTGCTTCTTCATTACAAACTGCCTGTTAAATAGCATGCCTGAGCTTTTTTTTTTCTTGAAATAATACATGCCTGTAATGATAATCTGTAACAATACATGCTGTAATGTGTTTCTCAAATTTTTTTATGTTTTCTCACTACTTGTTACTTATGCATTGATTGCGGGGGAGCCTTCTCTTTTGCAATTATTTTGCTAAGTGACAAAGGGGGAGAAAATTAAAGATCTAACATTTCTTTTGAGATAATACAGGACATGAACAATTTCTACTTTTTGATATTTTTTGAACAAGCTTAGCTTAATGTTATATCATTCATAGTTTGTCAATTATCAAAATGGGGGAGATTGTTGGCCCATTGGTCATATGGTCAACCTGATTTTAATAATTGATCAAACTCTGTCTGGATATACGAAGCTAGTCAGAACATCTCGGATTCTTGGACATGATCAAGATTGGCTATCTACTCCATTCAAGACCGAAGATCTGTTTGCCTACTCGAGTCTGTAATTCCTTATGCAATGTATTTTTTATTTTATTTGAGTCTAGGAATATGTTGTACACCGAGTCGTACTGGCAAATAGGCTACCCTCAAATGAGTTCAAAATATTTTTAAAATGACCTCTCAAAAAGGTTTACAAAAAGGTTTTCAAAAATCACCAAAAGCTTTTTCAAAAACCCTAACTAAACCCTGACAGAACTCGGACCGAGTTTGGCCAGAGTTCGGCCAGAGTTCGGCCAGAGTTCGGTTGGTGGCCGTTGTGATTTTGAATCTTTGGAACTTGGTCCTCCTGCAGTTGCGAATTTGACCGAGATTTGCTCAAAGAGTTCTGCCCGAATTCTGCCCGAATTCTGACAGAAGTCTGCCTTTGGAACTCCTATAAATAGAGAAGGATTTCGATCATTTCAACTCACTCATTCACTTTCAATCTTCTCTCTATCTAAAGCTTTCAGTCTTCCAAAGAGTTTTCTAGAGCTTTCAATTTCAGATCCCAAGCCAATTACAATCCTCTAGTCGATTTGCCAGTGCGGTACGGTCTAGAAGTTTCTGAGAGATTGTAATCAGAAGGGTTGATTGAAGAATACCTCTTTACATTTGAAGTTGGACGAGTTCTTCGTATCAAAGCTCGCGTTGTAGAAGTTGCAAGGACTTCGTAAGAAAACTTACGGTTTTTCCAATAGTGGATTCAACTGGTAGCAAGAGTTCTACCGACTGGATTAGTCCTCAACAGAGGGATACCAGTATACATCGCTGTCTTTGCGTTTGCTCTCTTAACTTTGCCTTTATATTATTTCAGTTGTGATTAATATTCTGTGATTGTGCTGCTAACATTTTTAATTAGCAACTCCTGGTTCTCCATAGTCATCAACGGTCAGGCGGAGGGGTTCTTCCATTCTAATCGCGGAATCAAACAGGGGGATCCTTTATCTTCCACTATCTTCATCATCGCGGCAGATGCGCTGAGCAGAAACCTCAATTGTATGCCAAATATGCCCGGATTTCACCACTTCCATACCACCACCAGATGCCTATTACTTACTCACCTCGCCTACGTCGATGACATCATCATCTTCTCCTCTGGAGATATTGGGTCCGTAGAAGTGGTCCACAGAAAGCTTGAGAGATACTCTAGATGCTCGGGTCAACGAGTCAACTCCTCTAAAAGCATCATCTACACCCACCATAAGGCAGACAGGAACCACTCGGCTACTCTCTCTAACCAAACCTCCTTCTCAACCGTATACCTGCTGTTCAACTATTTGGGATGCCCGCTGGTGTATGGTTAATCTAATTCGAGGATGTTCGACGGCATGGTGAGCAAAATCAGAAAGAAGATCGCGAGTTGACATAACGCTACCCTCTCTCCGGGTGGGAAGATGATCCTGATCAAGCACGTCCTCTCCTCCATTTCCATCTACACCCTGGCTGTTTGCTCTCCACCAAAAAAGGTGCTTTCCTCTTTAGTGTCCCTATTCTCTAACTTATTCTGGGGACACAATAACGGTACGGACAAGGACTATTGGGCTAGCTGGGACTCGATGGCTAAGCCAACCATGGAGGGAGGGCGAGGGTTCAGCCGTCTTCTTCATATCGTTGACGCTTACTCCATGAAGCTGTGGTGGAAACTTTGTATGGGAAACCCGCTCTGGAATCGGTTCATGAAGGCTAGATACTTTCGATACTCCCACCCCACGATGTCCGTCGCCAACACCAGATCCTCCACGAACTGGAGATGCATCCTTCACGGCCGTAGGCTTGTAGAATCCCTCATCCGCCTGTAGCTTGGCAACGGTAGCTCATCGTTGGGTCATGAACGGTGGCTAAGGGACGCCATCCTTCAGCCAACTGCGTCCTTCCCCCAACTGTGCTATCCGTGATTTATAGGAATGTGACTCTTGCTGAAGATGGGACAGAGTGACCGACTGGCTTGGGACAAACGTAGCTAACAGACTCGCTGCCTCAGATGTGCGGATCAGAGATGACCCGGATAATCTGAGATGGTCCCCCACCCCTAGTGAAGTTTTCTCCCTAGCCTCTGCCAGGGTCGTGGCTAGAGGCGTAGGCTCTTCGGCTCCTTACATCGCTCCCTTCTGGCAGTCTTGCATCCCCTATAAATTGTCGGTTCTTATTTGGAGGGCGCAACGCCGAAAGATACCCACTGACGGCTCTATCACCTCCATTGGCTTTAGCCTGGCGTCGTACTGCCACTGCTGCACATCCCCCCAGGCTAAAACAACTGAACATGTCCTGCTATCCGGAGAACTTGCCTCTCAGATCTGGTCCAGCCTTTCTAGCAAATGCGGTCATGCTCATCCGACCGGAGGCTTCAACGATCTTCTCGCCAAATGGGGAAGGTCCTATGGGCATAAGATCGTCGCAGCCGCTGGTATTTGGGTTCTCTGGAAGAACATAAATAAATTCAGATACGAAGGGCGGCCATACCACTCCAACTCTCTGATCGAGGAGGTCCTCAGACAGGTTTCTAAAGTCGGCAGATGCTACAATCATCTCTGCTAAAATATAAATAATATATATATATATATATATATATATATATATATATATATATATATATATATATATATATATATATATATATGGAAAATTCTACAATACATCCACCCTTTTGGGATGTATCGATACATCCCAAATTTGAACCATTGGATGTTGATCCAATGGTTCATATTAAATTCAGATTAAATAACGCAGGAGACATCATTTAATGTTGTATTTGACTTTTGACCTCTTTTTAACTTGCTATTGCAGGTCATTCTTCATGCAATTATTTCAATAAACATCCTAAATTAACTCATATTTACTTTCTCTTTCGCCCATCCAATTTTATATTTTGTACAACTATGACACCATCGACGCTCCGATAGGTGGTGGCGATATAGATGATGGCACCGACGATGACATGGACGAAGATCCTGTAGCCAATGTGGATAATAGTAAGACAAGAATTCAGAGGAAGAAGAGGGGTAGGAAGCCGATAAAAGCTCGTTCTCTCAAATCTCTTCTTTGTGTAAATTAAGTCCAAGGAGGACACAATCCCAAATTTTAGTTATTGCTTAGCAGAGTCTGTTTAGTTATTATAAAATTGTGGTGTTGCTTCTGTAACATTTTCATCTTTAGTCTCATATTTTTTATGAATATGTGTTATGTTTGATTTTGATTTAGTAATCTTTCCATAATTTATTTTTTTGTCTCATCTAACAATTTAATATTTTAGTTATAAATCTACAGTCCATGGTGGTGGTGGTAGAAGGAGAAACGGAGATGAAGAAGGAAAGAAGAAAAAGTTCCGGTTTGCGGCGGACTTCGTCGAGCCCTCCTCGAACAACGAGGAGTACCAGCGGAATTAAACCTCTTATAGAGTTCCTTAAATCGTTAATCATGATAACCTTTCATGATAACCCTTCAAACGCTAGTAGATTCTTTGTTAGTCTCAAAATTTATTTATCTTTCCATCTTTCTCACTTTTTGTACTTTTCTCTTGCTATATATACAATAGTCTTCTTGTTTCAACTATTATTTATTTTGAAATACATAGAATAGTTTTCTTATTTCATTTTGTTGTACTGGAGAAAGATGTCTACTCGTATGAAATATGTAGAAGACGTAGAAGATTGGATGCCAGCTCCAAATGAAACCTTCATTCCACGTATGATGTGCAGGTTTGAAGAACAATTGTCGAAGATTTTAGATCAACTTGTTTTGATTAATTCTAAGCTTGGTTCAATCGAAATTGAACAAATGAATATGTCTCGACATTTGAAAATGATGGAAGAATCTTCAGCTTTGAAGAAGGCATCTTCATCTGGAGTAATTAATAATATGGAGAAGGTTTTCGTTGAATCTTTCGATGAGGAGGACGTACGGCTAAAGAAACATGATAAAGCAATGGACCGAATTCTCGAAATGTATCCTCTAGAAGAAATTGCTTTAGCAGTTCTTCGAAAAGAATGCGAGGAAATTTAGATCCGGTCACACCTTTGAAAAGTTTAACAAGAACTTCAACCTCAAAGCCTAGCCAGTGTACTAGTATTTCTTCGAGTTTTTACGACTATATTTTTGCGGATGATAGACCTAACATGTAAGTAATATGCGTTTTCATTTAATTCCAACAATTTTTTCCTAATCTTTTTATTTTTTCTTAGTGAAATAATATCATCTTGCAACAAAATCTATGTGTCTCTGGCTGAGATGAAGTCCTTAGCTCAAGAAATGAGAATTAAAGATGGGGTATGTATAGATAGTATATTTCTTCTTAGATGTCATCTATGTTTACTTCGATTCCATCACTGATATTTTTGATGAGATACTCAGATTGTAACCCTTGTCTCTGCTCTTCTTACCGCGTAGGAACGAAAAAGAACTTTCAATAAAGCTAATATATGGTATTTACCAATAAGGTTAACGGTGAGTGAGTATTTTATTCTTCAATGATTATGCATTAACAATTTTCTCATTTGTTTGTCCATTGTAATGTATTAATTGATGTATATGTAGAGAGCAAGGTTACCTCAATCTGTTAAACAACTTCATGAAATATGGAAGAAGTACAAATATTTCCTGGATTATATAGGATCTTTAAGCATTTGTAACGAGGTATTAATGTATTTTTGTGTAAATATTAATCCTAATTTTTTGAAAATTTACTAATTTGTTTTACCTAATTAATCATGATTCAGATATACATACCCATTCTTTTGTCTGACTACTATACTTTTGTAAGAGTTATGATTAAAACAATGACTGTTGAAATTTGGGACACACTTGCATCTACAGATGAGCCGATTCAAAACAAATTAGTCATAAAAGAAATAATAAGCTCATATTCATCAATTTTTATGAATTGTGTACAAGATCCGCGGTATACTAATACATATTATATTTTGGTAATTGTAGCTTTCAAATTTGGATCTCTTTCTCGAAGAAGAGATTTTGAATTTGAGAGATACTAGGTTCAACTTTTCTACTTTTACCATAAAACATCGTCCTTATGTTCCCCGCCAAGGCAATACATTTGATTGTGGGATTTTTGTAATTGTATTCATGAAAGACGGATGTAGTCTGGACTCCCGTTCTCTCAATGTAAGTATGAAAATATGTCGTCAAAAACTTACACTTTTTAGAGGAATATTTTTAATGTTATATTTGTTATATGCAGTTTGATTCGGAAATGGAAAAACGCAAAGCTGCTGAATGGATTGCAACTTCAGAGCACAATGAAGAACTATCCATGTTACGCAACAATATAATATAATTAAGCAGAAAGTTTTCCAAACTAAAATGATTGAATATAGAAGACGATAAATTTTTCTTCTTCTTTTATCTAATGTATTATGTTCATTTGTTTTGTTGAGTTATAATGTTCTTAAAATGTGGGATAAAAATGATATCAAAATGATCATTTGTTTCATAATCTTGCTGCCATAAAATCCTAAAATATCCTAACTTGTGCCTCTGACCCTATGGGTATATCCTCTCTTCGTGCTAAAGTGATTTATGCCTCTGACCCTATGGATATACCCTCTCTTCATGCTAAATTGATTTCTGCCTAAGCATGTATCGAGAAAAATTCTTAAGTTATTGACAAGAGAAAATTTATAAAATGCCTAAAAACCGTAAAAGTTTTATAAAAAAATCTACCGTAAAATAACATTTCATCGCGTGCCCAGAATTAGCTAAAAATATATAAAAGGGTACGGCATGACCTTATTGCCCTTCTAATTTTTCAAAACACTCACGAAACCTACTCTTGAAAACCAAAAAGTTTCTATTCTTCCTCTTCATCCATACGCTGCTCCTTTTTGTATCTAGGTTTTATCCTCCAAAATCTTCAAACCCTATTTCAAAAACTCATCAGTGACTCTCTATTCGCGATCTTCACACCATGTCGCAAACATCAGCATCAAATGGAACCCCAATTAGAGAAGAGGAAGAAGATATAGATATGCAAGAAGAGAGAGCTGTTGTGAAGAGATTTAAGAAGGTTGCACATGAGCAAGAGGCTAGTAATCAAGAAGGAGGGCAAAAAGAAGGGTAAAAAGAAGGTATAACTATAAGTTGTGTTCATGATTCTGTTAAGACAGCGGAGGGGAATAGTTATTCTCCGTCTTAATACAACGAAGGGGTATAGTCATTCTCCGTGTTAAAATGTAGGAGAATGGCCATTCTCCGTGTTATATTGACGAAGAATGGTCATTCTCCGTGTTAATATCATGGAGAATGACCATTCTCCCTGTTAAATTGAAGGATTAATTCCATTATCCGTGTTGACTTGACAGAGAATGAACATTCCCGTGTTAAAATGAAGGGGGACTACTATTCTCCGTGTTAAAACCACAGATAATAGCCATCTCCGTGTTAAAATAAAGGAGAATGGTCATTCTCCGTACAAATATCACGGAGAATGGCCATCTCCGTGTTAAAATGTAGGAGAATGGTCATTCTCCGTGCAAATATCATGAAGAATGACCATTATCCGTGTTAAAGTCATGGGGAATGGCCATTCTTCGTGTTAGATTGACGAAGAACATTTGACAGAAACCTAATTTTTTGTCTTTTTTGTAGGAAAAAAACTGTCAGAAATAAAGATTCAAGAGTTTTCTGTTCTTCTTTCAAGACGATGCAAACTCTTATGGATGACATCAAAGAAGATGGCGGTCGTTTGCCTGAGCCAGTTATTGATTCTTTGAAGATTAATATCGATTTCTACAATTTTGTTGAGGTATTATACGAAAACAAAGTTCGCACTTAAGAATTGGCCAAGGTTTCAGAAGGTCTTGAGAATTTGATAGAAACTTATATGGAAGACAAATCTGGTATAAGATACTTTCAACTGAGCACTACTGTTAAAATAGTGCCGAGTGTGGGAGATATGGCAGTCATTTTTGGTCGACCGTTGAAGGGTGATAGTGAGGATGATGCTAATTACAAAAGATTGATAATAGAAAAACAACAGCAGCCCACACCACCAGCTTCGTTGAGCCTGTGTAGAGATCATTTCATAAGATTGCTGGCTAATTCTAAGGGCAAACACTCAGAAGTCACGAATAAGGAAGTGAGAGAGAAGTTCTTTGAATTGTTACAATGACTTCGTGGCGGAGATAACGCTGTTAATCCAGATGATTTGGCCAAGCTAATAATCTTCCATTTGTGTCAAACAATATTCTTCACAAAGTCTGGCGGTTCAAATTTGCCATACTGATTCTTGGCCTTGGTAGACAACATAGAAGTTATCAACAAAATATGTTAGCCAAGTTAATCTTGTAGTATGTCATGGAGAGCATCAAGAGGACTACAAGTAAAACTATTGGGGGGGGATTACTCCGTTGCTTATTCCAAAATGGAAGGTTGCACAATATACTTCCTCTATTAGTTTGCGGAACATAGTACGCTTGTGGAAATGAAGTCCGCACTAATACGTGAATACCCGAGATTTTACACATAGAATGGGTACAAAATCTCGGTCTTCCTCAAACGCGAATATCACATTAAATTTAGATTGAAATAGATATTCAAAGATTTGGTTATAGCTGTCGAAAAAGAGGAAGGCCACCTAGAAGAGGATGTAGAAATACGAGAAGAAGATGCATTTGAAGGAGAGGGACACCACCAAACTGGTGGGGATGAGGATGCTGAACAAGAGAGACCCCAACAACTTGGAATGAACACCGTGATTGAGGGGTCGGTACAGGAATTGGAGGAGTTGAGAAGAGAGAAATCTCAGGTTCTTGCTGAGAATGACAAACTCAATGAAAAGCTTAGAGAGCTAGAGGCACAAGAAGCCCAACAATGTCAAGTTAACGTTGTGATGGAGGGCTCGGTGCATGAATTGGAGGAGTTGCAAAGAGAGAAATCTGAGATTCTTGCTGAGAACGAGAATCTCCGTAAGAAGCTTAAAGAGCTAGAGGAACAAGGAGCCCAACAAATTCAAAGGAACACCTCGATGGAGATGTTGGCGTAGGAATTGGACTCCTTGTGAAGAGAGAAATCTGTTATTATTGCTGAGAATGGAAAGCTTAGCAAAAAGGTTAAAGAGCTACAGGCACAAGGTAAAATTTTCTTTTTTCTCGAAGTTCTGATTTGTAATTCTCCGTGTTAGAACGCAGAAGAATGACCATTCTTCGTGTTAAAATAACGAAGAATGTCCATTCTCTGTTTCATTCCCACGGAGAATAGCCATTCTCCGTGGTAGTATCACGAAGAGTGGACATTTTCAGTGTTAAATGGAAGGAGAATGGCCGTTCTCCGTGTTAATATGACAAAGAATGGCCATTCACCGTTTTAGAATACAGGAGAATGACCATTCTCCATGTTAGAATGCAGTAGAATAGCCATTCATATCATATTGATTTACATCATACATTTCATTGTTGTTTATTTTATTTTAGTACAAATAACCGAGCAGCTCAGAGAAACAAATAAAAGGCTCGTTAATGAGAAAAGGGAGCTTCAAAATAAATTTGAATCGTTAAATATTGAAGCCATTGAAAATAATGCAAAAATCGCTGATCTCGAAGCCATTGTTGTAGCATTGCAGCATGAGGAGACTCAAGCAGCTGCTGAAGTTGCGGCTCCAAAAGAAGTCAAAAGAAGAGGAGGATGGGGGAAAAGAGGTCCAGAAAACCATCAGCGGCATTACCCGATGAAGATGTTACTCCCTTGGAAAAGAATACAGTTAGAGAGGCTAATAAAAAGCGAAAGATGAATGCCACTCCGAAATTCGGAGAATACGCCAAAATGGCTGAACTAAAGAGGACGGGTGTCATACTAAGGGAATGCCATGAACTCGTACTTTGGATGGATGCGGATGAAGAGCTGAAGAAGCTTTACATCGACATCATATTTACCAGAAAGATGAGACCAAAGTATGTATTCTGAACTCGACCAATCTCCGTCCAATTCATAACGAAGAACATCCATTCTCCGTGACAGTTGTTCGGGGAATGATTATTCTCCGTGTCAGTTGGACGACGAATGACCCTTTTTTCTTCTTTTCCTTTCTAGACTTTTTTCACAATTATGTCATGAGAATCTCTAATAATTTAATCTAAACTAAATTTATGTGCAGTGATATTGTATACTTGAGTACCGAAAGAGGTGAAAATGAAGTTGAAATCCAGCTGTCGGCAATAGACATGTAAGACATACTCAACTATAAAGACATAGAGGCTGGCATACTCAACCTAATAATAAGGAAGCTGAGAGAAATTCAAGGCTATGCAAAAAGGTATGCCTAGTCAAGTTAAAAGGACGTGCAACATAAGTGGTCTATATTCTTGATGCCCCACACAATGGTAAGAATCCAAATAGAAAAATCCATATTCATGTGTACACTTATGAAAAATGACATAAAAATTTACTCATGATATTGTGTGTTGTTTTTGGGAAACAGAACATCGTTGAACGTGCCATTGAACCAGAAACAAAAGCCGGCGCCCTTGACACTTTCGAAACAGATGTAGAAGACTTCGTCATGGGTTTAAAGGATGACATAGAGTTTCTATTCATCCTAATCTTTAATGTATTCATCAAATACTATACGCTGCTCACATTCAACTTGATCTCCTACGACTGGACACACTACAACTCCTTGAGGCAAACCACGTATGAAAAGGGCAAGGTGGATGCAAAATTAATGAAGAAGAACTTTGTCATGACCCGCTCCCGAATAATCGGACACGAGTCAGACACGCCCAACCTACGTTGGAAGACTCAACGTAGTAAGCTTTACCAAGCTAGGGAAACTAACAAGTCAATATGAATTAGTAGAAATCACAACATCTATAAACGATCCTAGAAAGATCACCATAATCCACAAGTCCATATAACGTAAAGGTACCAGAGACAACAGGAATAAAATATGCTATGAACTCTAAGAAAACAATATCTAGGAGTAAAGCTAAACAGTCTAAACCAGAAGCCTCTAGCTATGTCATGTCTCCAACTTGCTCAGCTAAGATCTCGGGCTCTGGCCCATAAGGTAGAACAATATCCTACAAGTACACCTGCAACATATCCAGTCAGGAGCAGAGCAAAGTACAATTCTAAGTAATGAACAAGTACAACATGAGATAGAAATGTGCACAAGATACATGAGAATATAAAGTACAGGAAATAAGAACATGAATACTGAAAAGTAAATTAGGAAGTACAAGGAACATGAAAACCTGAACATGAAATGTACACAAGACCCGACATGTGTAATATATCGAAATACATCCATAATGTGTGATCGGCTTGGATAGAACAGGGAACATGGCACAGGCATGAAGGTATGGCTTAGGACCCGCGTGCACGGTGCAAGGCCTAAGCTATTCACATAAATTGTAACTCGGGTTTGATCACACATCTGTAGTATTTCCCCTCTCCAGACACAAGTAAGGTACATGGAATATGAATCAAGAGTACAAGACCATATCGTGTAATATCGTGTCCAAGATGAAAAGTACAAGACATGAATGTAAATGCACAAGACCATAGAATGTACTTGCCTTGCTCCGGGAAAGTACGGGTAGTGAATGGAGCTGGATGTCCTCCAATTTAATAGGTACAATTTGGTTAAATACAAATAATTAGTCACTTAATATATTAATGCTAATTCCTATGGATCTAGCTAACTAATTTCTAGCTAATATGTACTCAGACTTACAAGCCTCATAATTACTTGGCTAACATTCTAGTGGTAGGCATTACCTAAATAGTATAGTTTGACTAAAAAAGGAAATACTATGAATAGCTACAATAGTAGTCATAAGGTTACCATAAATTTATACAGTAGACTAACTCTAATCAAGTAATTACATAGCTAACATTTGACCATGCCCTAGCCAAAACCTCCACTAACCAAAATTTCCATTTGTTAAGCAATCAGGATCCAAATCAAGCTTGTTTAAATAACCATCCAGTTAAGAAAATCATACAAGTTTACTCATAAGGTAGAGTTTAATATAATTATTGAATGGCTATTATGTAATGGAGTGGCACATAGTGAATTGAACTAAGGATTGTTAACCTTCTTAAACTTTGAGCTTTCCTAAGAAAGAGGCAACCCTAGATTTTAGGAGGGTATTTATAGGGTGGTGATCCCAATGAGGATAGGGTGGCTGGCCAAGTGAGTCTAGGGCTTAGGGTTTTGAAATGTCTTGGGCTTTGGGCCAACCTACAAGGCTATGGTTTAGTTTGATTTATTAAAGGCTCTAAATCATAAGCCATGACTTATGACTTTCTAAATCCTATTGCTAATTAGAGTCTAATGATCAAACCAAGGATTAGGCTAGGTTAGACTAGAGTCATATAACCTAACCAAGTCCATACTAACTAGGGTTAGCTCCTAGGTTGGTCTACAAGAGTCAAAACTAGTCAAAGTCAACCTAGTCCAAACAATTCCAAAATAATTCCTAAAATTCTCATAAATTCAAATAAATTCTATTAAATCTAAATAATAATTATTAATTCCAAATAATTCTCAAAATTACAAAATGACTAAAATACCCCTCAGTCTGGAAATGAACACTAGCAAGACACCAAATCATAAGTCATGAATTTAAATAGTTTAATAAAATAATTAAAAATCACTAAAATCAAAATATAAAATAAATACCATTAAATAATAATTATAATTACAAAATTTCAAAATTATCCTCATTTGGAAAATTGGGTGTTACACTTCGGGTGCGGTCGAATGGACCACATCGCACGCAACTGTCCGGAGAAGCCAAATCAGTGCCTCCAACAACAACACCATCAGAACCGAGGCCAAGCTCCTCAGGCTCCATCGACCGCACAATAGAATGGCCAAGACTGTTGCCCCAATGCTCAGGGCCGCGTCTATGCCATGACTCGAGACGAAGCGTCCGCATCTGACACAGTCATGACTGGTATACTGCAATTCAATAATAAACCTGCTCGCGTATTGTTTGATTTAGGTGCCATGCATAGTTTTATATCGACGGACTTCGACGTCGAGCATAAATTTTCCCTGACTCTGTTAGGCCTCGATCTCACTGTTAACGTACCGTCGGGCATGCCACTAATTGTAAATTTAGTCTACGGAGACGGAATCATCTGTATAGGTGGTCAAAAGTTCAGTCTCGACACGATAGTTCTAGATATTAAGGACTACGACATCATTTTGGGGATTGATTGGCTCTGTCCGTGCAACGCAACCATAGACTGTGCTGAAAAGAGGGTCACGTTCCGCATACCTGGAGTGCCTGAATTCTGCTACTCGTGTGGTGAGGTGTCGCCGACCTGCATGGCGATCCCCGTAATATCTGTTTGACGAATGCTGAATCCCGGATGCGAAGGCTATCTAGCATCCATTCGAGAAATGCGACAGGATGGTGCAAATACGGGTCAGACCGATGTTGTGGCAGAATTCCCAAATTTGTTCCCAGACGAGCTACCCGGCATACCGTCCGATCGAGAGATTGAGTTCACTATCGATATATTCTCCGATACCCGATCAATTTCGAAAGCCCTGTACAGAATGGCCCCTGCAGAGCTTAAATAACTCAAAGTACAGTTGCAAGAGTTGCTCGACAAGGGATTCATTCGACCCAGCGTCTCACCATGGGGAGCGCCCGTGCTGTTTGTCAAGAAAAAGGACGACTCAATGCATCTTTGTATCGACTACCGCGAGCTGAATAAAGCCACCATCCGGAATAAATACCCCCTGCCCCGCGACGATCTCTTTGATTAGCTGCAAGGAGCCACAGTGTTCTCTAAAATTGATCTGCGTTCGGGTTACCATCAACTCAAGATCAAGCCGAACGATATGCCGAAGTCTGCCTTTCGCACTCGATACGGCCATTACGAGTTCCTGGTATTGCCGTTCGGCCTAACGAACGCCCCTGCTGCTTTCATGGATTTGATGAATCGGGTGTTTCGACCATTCCTCGACAAGTTCGTAGTAGTCTTTATCGATGATATACTTGTCACTACCACATTTCTAGTATGTTGGTATTTTGGTCATTTTGAATTTTTAGGATTTATTTGGAATTATTGTGAATTATTGAGATTTATTAGAATTTATATTATTTTTGGTATAATTTAATTAGGGGTTATTCTAGACTTTGACTAGTGTTGACTTTGGAGCCTAACCTAGAAGCTAACCCTAGCCATGACTACTTGGTTAGATTATGAAACCCTAGTTTGATTTAAGTTAATCATATCCTAGTCATTAGAACCAATTTGGAAATAGGAATTAGAATAGAGATTTGATTAATGGCTTATGACTTCACAAGTCATGATTAATGACTTAAGCCCATAGAGACCCAAAGCCCAACACCATGTAAACCTAACCCTAACCCTAGCTTGGCCGGCCACATAGGGAACCCTACCGCTATTTATATTCTTTTCCATTTGGGGCTAGCCTCTTTTAGGAAAGATCACAAGTTGGAAGAAGAGGTAAATCCCATCTTTAGAAATTCCTAAAAAATACATTTTAACTCCTTTTTAATCCGAACAAATTGTAATAGGTTCTAATTTAGGTATTCTTGCTGTATGTATAATTTATTTTCAGTTTGTTAACAATTTGGTGAAGTTTGGCCATCAAGAAGAACACCCCTCTTTGGAACTTTTGAGGAGTTTTGACACCTATATGTAAATCCCTAAAACTCTATTATAGATGCTGTTATTTATGCATATTAACCTAGATCTAGGTGTCCCCTAGCTAACCCTAGAATTTCGTGGCATTTTATGTCCTAGATGGACACGTATCAGTCCACTACAATAGGTGTTTGTGGAAATGTCCCTAAGAGTTTAATGTTGCTGTTTTAGAATTCTATTTGAAGAGGACTGCAGATCTAGGTTTGATCTTCGATTTTTGTGAAGAGACCATGGTGGTTTTGTGTCTGTGTCGGGTGCTATTCGGGTTGGACACGGCAGTTCACACACTGTTTGATTTCTGTTCAGTCTCCTGCTACTCGGGGACAATTTCTCCACGGACACGGTGTCGAGCGAGGACGAGCTCGTGCACTAATTTTGTACTACATGCGCACGTTTGGATTTCGAGTTGTGATACGGCTTAATAAGTCGGACACGACGACATGTGGGTGCGATTCAGGGTGCTAGGTCCCTAGCCCTACCCTAGGCGTACCCCCATGCATGATCACGAGTCCTAGTTTGTGTCGTGTCGTGTCCACGAGTGAGGTGAACACGTGCACGAGGCTGCACTACTGTGCAATGTCAGTTTGCCATATTTTTGTTTCCTGTGATGTGGACACGCCGTATCCGGCTATGGTGGACACGAGGTGACTTTTATGATACATGCACAAGTGTATTAAGGTTTACCAACCAATGATTTAGCATGTTAACATGTTTTCAATTGTTATTTGCATTACCTTAGATTTTTGATACCATGTATGATTTTTCAGTATTTTTCCAGTTTCTGAAATCGAATTTTGGCAACCAATTTAACATAGTTAGAAGCTCTAATTTACATGTTAAGACCTTAGTATGATGTACCTATATGTATTCTAGCTATATGTCAATTTTGGGTTGAATTGGTGTATGTTTGGGATTGATTTTTGGTGGTTTTGTATATAGGACTGAAAAGTGAATATTAGGTTCTCCTTAATAACTTACATTGATTTCCTTAACCCTCCAAAACCTGAGAACATGAACACAGCAGCATACACCCCTATGTTCCTATGAGCACATTACACACACACTCACTTGTATACACACACACGCACACACACTTAACTGTTAACACATTGAACACAGGCCTCACATTGACTCCTCTCACATATCACCTACACACAGTGTTCACTGATTTCCAGGAACCATTCACCATTCCCTATTTTTCTGTTTTCCAGGATACCACTCCTATTGACACTCTATGTACACACTTTGACACTCTTTTCACTCTCTTTCTATCCCTCCCTATATCTCTATATACCTATGTACATATATGCATGTATATATGTAATATATGTATATCTACATATGTAGTATATATTAGGCATGATAGTGATATGCATAATGTAGGTTGAAGTGTATGTAATATATATGTATATTGATAAGTAAGTTAGACATGAATGAATGTATGCAAGTTTATATAGCATATAGTTTATATTGTGATATTGGTATATGGTTGAGATAGGCTTGGTTTAGGCTTGTATAGCCTTGTAATGGTGTGTGTTAACTAGTGTAGGCTTGATAGGACCTAGAATGGCTTGTTTGACTTAGTGAGACATGGTTAGACCTAGTTTGACCATAGTTGACCTAGGTTTAACTTTCAGGGTTGACCAAGTTGACCAAGAGTTGGCTTTGGTCTAGATTGACCTAGAATCATGTAGAATGCATAGTAGGACTTCATTATATCATTCTAGACTTTTTGTGACTTATGCTGTTCTGATTAGGAGCCAGACACCTCTCCTCGGACAATATATTTACTTTGGACATTCAGACATCAGGCGAGTACATTCTCTGATCATTTCATATCTTGTTAGAATTATATTCCTGCTTTAGATTACTTTACTTGATGCTGTCACGACATTATCACGGATTAGTACTATATGGATCTCTTCATGCGATGTTATCCCCTCGGGAGCATCGGGTACATTATGTCATGTGCGTTTCACTTTCATCATGTACTCCTGTGCTTTTACCATACATGTACACTCTTGTGAATCATGTACTCTCATGTTCACGGAGCCCTCATGTATACTATCACGTGCACCCTTTCATGGGCCTTCATGTGATATCACGTATAATAACATAACCTGCTTAGATCCTTGTGTATTGATTGGGGAAACGGAGGAGTGCAAATGGTCATGTGAACAAATTCAATAGTAGTGTAGATTATGTAAAACTCCTTAGTATAGATCATGTACTAATCTGTCCTGTTCACATGTGCTATCCTGTACTCTACATCACTAGCTACTGTTAGTTCTCTATTTATAGTAGATATTTCTATTACAGTTCTCTCTCTGGTTATATTCTGTACTTTCTTTCAGTTTCCTGTATCTTACTCTACTGCATGTTTATATTTCTAACCTGCTATGATCTGTTGAGATGTATTGTGCTCGTTCCTGTCCTGACTGGACCTGTTGAAAATATTATAGAGGACGAGGAGGAGGCCTGTGTGGATACCTTCTATGGGATAGCCCTAGACGACACTTGTGAGCTGGACTCTCAAGAGGACCCAGCTCTAGCTGATGACATTACTCCTACTGCTTAGACTAGTTTAGTTAGGATTTATTTCTGTCATTTGAGATCTGGATTGTATATATTCTTTCATATTCTGTAGTTGAGACTTGTATTTTCGGATGTTTGCTGAGTTGTTATCTTAGACACTTAGACTCTTCTGATCATCTGTATTTTATTTGAGTTCTATATCATATCGTGCTTCTTCTTCCTTAGTTGTGATTGAGTTTACATTCTACTATGTCACCCCCATTCGGGGAGTATAAACTGCTCAGCATTATATTGTTAGATGTTGTGACCTAGGACAGCATTCTACCGCCAACACTGCGGCGTAGGTTGGACGTACCCGCTTCTTGTGCCCTTACTCTAGGGTGCGGGTTGTGACACGTTTTTAGTGGTGGCCCATGCAGGTCTAGAGTAGAAGTATATGGTATTCGAACCAGAGTATCACTACAGCCTGCAGTAGGATATAGGACATTACTTTTCAAGGTACTCAATCACATTAGGAAAAACTCTATTTCTGCCATCTAAATCCTTATTGTCAATTGATTCTTTTGAATTTTAACTGTCCGCCTTGTTATATCGCTTCTTTTTCAGCAATTGATACCCTTGTTTGATCTGTCTTCAGGATGGTAGAGACGCGGTCACAGCGTACCATTCATGGGGATGCCGTAGAGGGGACTGCTACCTCTCAGCCAGTTCAGCAGGGTCAGGAGACTGTAGCTCCTGCCACCTCTGCTCGTATTGGGATCTCAGCAGCAGCAGCAGGGGGTATGCCTCCACCAGCTTGGAGGTAGGACCCAGTCATCCCAGAGATGCCTTTCCAGCAGCCGTCGCCTACAGGATACGTGGATGCGGCACAGATGTTCGCCTACCTTCAGCAGTTTATGGAGGTGCAGCAGACCCGGCAGGCCAGGAGCATGGAGTTGGCCCTTACGACAATCGCAGCTCGACCAGCAGTCCAGCAGCCGAGGACACCTGGGATAGAGCAGTTCCAAAAGATGAGCCCCAGAGACTTCCTGGGGATAGAGGAGATTTTATATGCTAACGAGTGGATCGAGCATATAGAGGAGATCTTTCGCCTGGCCCGGATACCGGCAGATCTCCAGATTGTGGCAGCAGCTAGTCGGATGCGAGATCTTGCTCGCACCTGGTATCAGTCAGACCCCAGGGTGGGGGTAGCAGGACAGACCTGGGAGGAGTTCAAGCGCTTCTTCAAGAAGAAGTTCTTTCCAGATTCAGCGCTCCGAGCTTTGGAGTCGCAGTTCGAGAGCTTAGTTCAGGGGAGCCTGTCGTAGAGAAGTATACTGGGGAGTTCGGCCGCCTCGGCAGATTCGTAGAGGGCTTGAGCGAGACGGCGAAGGTCCAGAGGTTCCGAAAGGGTCTGGTCAAGGAAGTCAAGTCCTTGACCAAGGGCAACAGGGATGGCACTTTCGAGGAGATTTTAACGGAAGCTTTATTGGCTGATGACGATCTTGAGTTGAGGCTCAAGAGGGGGCGAGACCTGGTTGGGGGCTGCAGCAGCGGAGGCCAGGCTAAGAGGCCTTACTTTCAGCACCAGCAGCCGAGGCAGTTCCAGCCACAGCAGTTTCAGCAGCCGAGGCATCAGCCAGTACTACATCAGCAGCAGAGGGTGCAGCAGACAGTCAGTTGCACATTCTGCAAGAAGCCAGGGCATGGATGGCACGAGTGCAGGAAGAGGCTCGGGAGGTACCTTCTTTGCGGAGCGACAGATCACCAGCTGGGGGATTGTGCTAGGTCTGGGGGACGAACAGCTCAGGAAGGAGGAGCCAAGGCTCCAGCAGGCCTGCAGAGGGGACCAGTCCTGCCGACACAGCAGCAGAGATTTCTTCAGCATCAGCAGCAGGACAGGGAAGGCCAGCAGGGGCGAGGATTCGCCATGGCAGCAGAGGATGCAGAGGCGATAGGAGAGCTAATCGCAGGTTCGGTTCTTCTCGACTCCAGTCCAGCTTTTGTATTATTCGATTCCGGTGCTTCGCATAGTTTCGTATCAGTATCATTTGTGATTAGACACGGTATCATAGCTGAATCGTTGCCTAGGACTTACAAGATCACAACCGGGGTGGCATTATCCTCGTGAGTGATGTTTGTAAGGGTCGGAGTGTTGTTTTGGGAGGCCGTGAGTTGGAGGTGAGCCAGTTCGTAATGCCATTGCCAAACTACGATATAGTACTCGATATGGATTGGTTGAGCAGGCACCACGCCAGCATTGATTGCAGAAGAGGTAGAGTTCTTTTCAAAGTGCCGGGGGAGCCAGAGTTCGAGTACTCCAGACGTCAGACGGAGAAGAGCAGCAGAGTTTTCTGCGGAGTCTCGGTTGAGGAGCAGACGATTCCATACCCCTTGATAGCAGAGTATATGGATGTTTTTCTAGAGGAGTTGCCTGGATTGCCACCAGACAGAGACATTGAGTTCTCGATAGACTTGGTTCTAGGAGCAGAACCCATCTTTCAGCACGTCTATCGAGTGAACAACAGAGAGTTGGTGGAGCTGAAGAAGTAGGTGGATGAGCTGCAGGACAAGGGCTTCATCCGTTCGAGTTCGTCGCCATGGGGTACACAAGTATTATTTGTGCCGAAGAAGGATGGGTCAGTACGGATGTGTATTGACTACAGGGCACTCAACAACCTCACGATCAAGAACAGATACCCACTGCCGCGGATCGATGATCTTGTTGACCAGTTGAGCGGAGCTCGGGTAATTTCCAAGATTGATCTGAGGTCAGGATATCACCAGGTGAAGGTGAAGGGGGAGGATATTCCCAAGTAACTGGTCACTTCTACATTTCTAGTTTGGGGGTATTTTGAATTTTTGGGATTTATTTGGAATTATTGTGAATTATTGAGATTTATTAGAATTTATATGATTTTTGGTATAATTTAATTAGGGGTTATTCTAGACTTTGACTAGTGTTGACTTTGGAGCCTAACATAGATGCTAACCCTAGCCATGACTACTTGGTTAGATTATGAAACCCTAGTTTGATTTAAGTTAATCATATCCCAGTCATTAGAACCAATTTGGAAATAGGAATTAGAATAGTGATTTGATTAATGGCTTATGACTTCACAAGTCATGATTAATGACTTAAGCCCATAGAGGCACAAAGCCCAATACCATGTAAACCTAAACCTAACCCTAGCTTGGTCAGCCACATAGGAAACCCTACCCCTATTTGTACTCTCTTCCATTTAGGGCTAGCCTCTTTTAGGAAAGATCACAAGTTGGAAGAAGAGGTAAATCCCATCTTTAGAAATTCCTAGAAAATTTATTTTAACTCCTTTTTAATCCAAATAAATTGCAATAGGTTCTAATTTAGGTATTCTTGCTGTGTGTGTAATTTATTTTCAGTTTGTTAACAATTTGGTGAAGTTTGGCCATCATGAAGAACACCCCTCTTTGGAGCTTTTGAGGAGTTTTGACACCTATAGGTAAATTCCTAAAACTCTATTATAGATGCTGTTATTTTTGCATATTAATCTAGATCTAGGTGTCCCCTAGCTAACCCTAGAATTTTGTGGCATTTCGTGTCCTAGATGGACACGTATCAGTCCACTACAATAGTGTTTGTGGAAATGTCCCTAAGAGTTTAATGTTGCTATTTTAGAATTCTATTTGAAGAGGACTGTAGATCTAGGTTTGATCTTCAATTTTTGTGAAGAGACCATGGTGGTTTTGTGTCTGTGTCGGGTGCTATTCGGGTTGGACACGGCTGTTCATACACTGGTTTGATTTCTGTTCAGTCCGCTGCTACTCGGGGCCAATTTCTCCATGAACACGGCGACTCGACACGAACCACTTGACACGTGGGTGGGGGCAGTGTCTGACAAGGCCCTCCCTAAGTCTTATGTGTCCTCGTGTCGTGTCGAGCGAGCACGAGCTCGTGTACTAATTTTGTACTACACGCACAAGTTTGGATTTCGAGTTCTGATACGGCTTAATAAGTCGGACACGACGACACGTAGGTGCGATTCAGGGTGCTAGGTCCCTAGCCCTGCCCAAGGCGTACCCTCATGCACGATCATGAGTCCTAGTTTGTGTTGTGTCGTGTCCACGAGTGAGGTGAACACGTGCACGAGGCTGCACTGCTGTGCAGTGTCGGTTTGCCCTGTTTTTGTTTCCTGCGATGTGGACACGCCGTATCCGGCTATGGTGGACACGAGGTGACTTGTATGACATGAGGACAAGTGTATTAATGTTTACCAACCAATGATTTGGCATGTTAACATGTTTTCAATTGTTATTTGCATTACCTTAGATTTCTGATACCATGTATGATTTTTCAGTATTTTTCCAGTTTCTGAAATCGAATTTTGGCAACCAATTTAACATAGTTAGAAGCTCTAATTTACATGTTAAGACCTTAGTATGATGTACCTATATGTATTCTAGCTATATGTCAATTTTGGTTTGAATTGGTGTACGTTTGGGATTGATTTTTGGTGGTTTTGTATATAGGACTGAAAAGTGAATATTAGGTTCTCCTTAATACCTTACATTGATTTCCTTAACCCCCCAAAACCTGAGAACATGAACACAACAGCACACACCCCTATGTTCCAATGAGCACATTACACACACACTCACTTGTATACACACACACACACGCACACACACACACACATACTCTTAACTGTTAGCACATTGAACACAGGACTCATATTGACTCCTCTCACACATCACCTACACAGTGTTCACTGATTTCCAGGAACCATTCACCATTCCCTGTTTTCCTGTTTTCCAGGATACCACTCCTATTGACACTCTATGTACACACTTTGACACTCTTTTCACTCTCTTTCTATCCCTCCCTATATCTCTATATACCTACGTATATATATGCATGTATATATGTAATATATGTATATCTACATATGTAGTATATATTAGGCATGATAGTGATATGCATAATGTAGGTTGAAGTGTATGTAATATATATGTATATTGATAAGTAAGTTAGACATGAATGAATGTATGCAAGTTTATATAGCATATAGTTTATATTGTGATATTGGTATATGGTTGAGATAGGCTTGGTTTAGGCTTGTATAGCCTAGTAATGGTGTGTGTTAACTAGTGTAGGCTTGATAGGACCTAGAATGGCTTGTTTGACCTAGTGAGACTTGGTTAGACCTAGTTTGACCATAGTTGACCTAGGTTTGACTTTCAGGGTTGACCAAGTTGACCAAGAGTTGACATTGGTCTAGATTGACCTAGAATCATGTAGAACGCATAGTAGGACTTCATTATATCATTCTAGACTTGTTGTGACTTGTGCTGTTCTGATTAGGAGCTAGACACCTCTCCTCGGACAGTATATTTACTTTGGACATTCAGACATCAGGCGAGTACATTCTCTGATCATTTCATATATTGTTAGAATTATATTCCTGCTTTAGATTACTTTACTTGATGTTGTCATGACATTATCACGGATTAGTACTATATGGATCTCTTCATACGATGTTATCCCCCTCGGAAGCATCGGGTGCATTATGTCCTGTGCGTTTCACTTTCATCATGTACTCCTGTGCTTTCACCATACATGTACACTCTTGTGAATCATGTACTCTCATATTCACGGAGCCCTCATGTATACTATCACGTGCACCCTTTCATGGGCCTTCATATGATATCACGTATAATAACATAACCTGCTTAGATCCTTGTGTATTGATTAGGGAAACGGGGGAGTGCAAATAGTCATGTGAACAAATTCCATAGTAGTGTAGATCATGTGAAACTCCTTAGTGTAGATCATGTACTAATCTGTCCTGTTCACATGTGCTATCCTGTACTCTACATCACTAGCCACTGTTAGTTCTCTATTTATAGTAGATATTTCTATTATAGTTCTCTCTCTGTTTACATTCTGTACTTTCTTTTAATTTCCTGTATCTTACTCTACTGCATGTTTATATTTCTAACCTGCTATGATCTGTTGAGATGTATTGTGCTCGTTCCTGTCCTGACTGGACCTGTTGAAAATATTACAGAGGATGAGGAGGAGGCATGTGTGGATACCTTCTATGGGACAGCCCTAGACGACACTTGTGAGCTGGACTCTCAGGAGGACCTAGCTCTAGCTGATGACATTACCCCTACTGCCTAGACTAGTTTAGTTAGGCTTTATTTCTGTCATTTGAGATCTGGATTGTATATATTATTTTATATTCTGTAGTTGAGACTTGTATTTCTAGATGTTTGCTGAGTTGTTATCTTAGACACTTAGACTCTTCTGATTATCTGTATTTTATTTGAGTTCTATATCATATCGTTCTTCTTCTTCCTTAGTTGTGATTGAGTTTACATTCTGCTATATCACCCCCATTCAGGGAGTATAAACTACTCAGCATTATATTATTAGATGTTGTGACCTAGGATAGCGTTCTACCGTCGACACTGTGGCATAGGCTGGACGTATCCACTTCTCGTGCCCTTACTCTAGGGTCAGCCGATTGGAAACGGCCAACGTCCGTCGGGAAGATTCAAAGTTTCCTTGGATTAGCAGGATACTACCGACGCTTCGTGAAAGACTTCACGAAGATCGCATCGCCTCTGACTCGCCTCACCCAGAAAGGAGTCGCATTTGAATGGTCAGACGACTGTGAAGCTTCATTCCAAGAGTTAAAGTAATCGCTCGTCTCGGCCCCGATACTCGCACTTCCAGAAGGGACTGAGGGTTTCCAGATATTCAGCGACGCGTTCGATCAGGGCTTGGGGTGTGTGCTAATGTAGTGAAACAATGTGATATCTTTTGCTTCCTGACAGCTAAAGCCGCACGAGAAGAAGTACCCTACTCATGACCTGGAGTTAGCGACGATTGTGTTCGCGTTGAAATTATGGCATCACTATCTTTATGGCATGGCGTGCATGATCTATACCGATTACAAAAGCCTCAAGTATCTATTCACACAGAAGGAACTGAACTTGCTGCAAAGGCGTTGGCCTGAACTGATCAAAGATTACGACTTGACTACTGACTATACGTCGGGAAAGAAAAATATTGTGGCAGACGCTCTGAGTCAGAAGTATATCGCCTCGCTATCCATCGACCGTAGACTGCTATGCGACCTAGAAGAGATGGGCATCGAACTCCGAGTCTGATTCAGGAATATGCTATTGGCAAAGTTGCAGTTAGAGCCGAACCTGCAAGAAAAGATCAAGACCGCTCAGAAGGACGACCCGTACCTAAAAAAGATGCGAGAGCTAATCTCGACGGATAGGACGACCGATTTTGTGAAAGGCAAAACTGGCATGCTTCAATAGAAGGGTAGGCTATGTGTTACGGACGATTCAGAACTCAGAAAGGAGATATTGTCGGAGGCGCACTATACTAAGTACACCTTGCATCCCGGTAGCACGAAGATGTACAAGGACCTCTGCACAAACTTTTGGTGGCACGGAATGAAAAGAGATGTGGCACTCTTTGTATCGTGATGCATGGCGTGTTAGCAGGTGAAAGCTGAGCACCAGAGACCGGGCGGAGAGAAGCAGAATCTGGCGATTCTGAAATAGAAATGGCAGCACGTGTGCATAGATTTTATTGTTGGTCTGTCGAAGACGCCGCAGGGAAATGATGCCATCTGGGTCATCGTCGACCGACTAACCAATTCAGCATACTTCATTGCTGTCAAAGTTACTTGGAGCATTGATCGCCTGGTGCAGATTTATCTTGATGAGATAGTACGGCTGTACGGAGTTCCAGTATCCATCGTCTCTGATTGGGATTCACGGTTCATGTCGTAATTCTGGAGTAGCCTTCAGTCGATATTGGGTACCAAGTTGCAGTTCAGCTCACCTTACCATCCTCAGACCGACGGCTAAACGGAGCGCGTCAATCAGATTCTCGAAGACATGCTACGACTCTGCGCAATTGACTTCAAATCAAGCTGGGATGTTCATCTACCTCTGGCTGAATTTGCATACAACAATAGCTATCAATCCAGCATTCAAATGGCGCCGTACGAAGCCTTGTACAGACGAAAGTGCCGATCACCCATTTGTTGGGACGAAGTCGGAGAGCGGTAGATTCTTGGCCCGAAACTGGTGGAACAGACTGTACAAAAAGTTCGACTCATTCGGGAAAGATTAAAGACCGTGCAGACTCATCAAAAAAGCTATATGGACATTCATCGTCGACCCCTCGAGTTTCAAGAAGGCGATCACGTATTTCTCAAAGTGTCGCCCATGCGAGGAGTTGCTCGGTTCGGTGCGAAAGGAAAGTTGAGTCCAAGATTCATTGGGCCGTTCGAAATACTCGAGCGGGTCGCCCCAGTGGCCTATAAAATTGCCCTACCGCCGACGCTTGAAGGTGTACACAATGTCTTCCACGTCTCTCAGTTGCGAAAGTACGTGCACGACCATAGCCATGTGGTAGATTTTGGCCAGCTGGAGCTAAAGTCCGACTTATCCTACGTTGAAGAGCCAGTTCAAATCTTAGAACGCAAGGATAAGCTGCTGCAAAATTGAACGATCCCTCTCGTCCGCGTCCTCTGGAGGAACCATTCGGTCGAAGAGTCGACGTGGGAGCTTGAATCGGAAATGAATGAGAAATTTTCTTCATTGTTCTCGTAGAGGTAGGTTCTATCCGTAAGTTTCGAAGACGAAACTTTTTATTAGTTAGTTATGGTGTAGTGCCTCGTCCCTACATTGTGTCCTGTTTTCGTCCATGGGGTGCGCGAGAAAGGAACACTGTCGCTATCGATTCGGTCGAGACCGATATGTCATAATCGGCCGAGTCGATCGAACGGGAACGGTTGAATTAAGATCCATTCCACGTTATGGAATGGCTATTTCGGAACCAAGTCCCATATTCAGCGGGTTGCGCATCGAGGATTGGCTCTGCGGCTGAGTCGGAAGAGACCTCCCACTGCTCTAATTTTTATGCCGCACTTGATTTGGCTTTGGCTTTGGTTTTCGTGAATGCATTTTTCGTGAATGTTTTCGAATAAGTTTTTATGACTTATGTTTTTGAGCTTCACATTCATATCGAATTTCCTTGAATTACACATTGTTCTAATCAGTTACTTATGCAATAGCAGGTGATCGCATAGGCGACGTCAGCGCAGCCAACCGGTCGCTCGCTTGAAGCAAGTCTAAGGCGAGTGGCTGACCTCTTTCGCCTCATCCCGCTACTTCAAAAATCAATATGTGAAGTAAAATGAATGCTTGTCATAATAGTATAGAATTCAAAGAAATCGTGGCACGATTCTTCATGAAACACTTGCTATCAAACTGCCAGTTTTGAAATGAAAAAATATGCTTCCTTATGCAATTCTACATAGCCTATGCAAAACAATGAATCAATCGATTAACGTTTATCGCAACGATATAGCTATGTGAGTAAATTGACTAAGTTCATAACAAAGACTCTATAAAACGGTCATTGGACAACTTATCGACAAGGTGTAGTTTTCTCGAACGGTTGCCTAGGCCAAGGGACCGATTCGGCTCGGGAGGAACGAGCATAGCAAGCGCCAGCCTTTCATCGGCGTGGGTTATATGGGAACTTTTGCACAGGGCTCGCTACCCACCGCGAAAGGGTTGCCATCTAACCCAGCTATAGTCTGAAATGGCTTGACATTGCCAGTGACCTCCCACCCTTTCACTGCTAAACAAATGTACGTAGCACGGGATGAATATGATAGTTGCTTAATGTTATACAATTTCATATGCTTGCCTCAAAACATGTTAACATACAAATCGAGCAGGATGGTTAGAAAGATCACAGAAATAGCTAGCTAACATGTTTATGAAACTTTTTGAATCAAATGCAGAGCTTGGATTTTAATTAGCCATTCGCCAGTACATGTGATCATACTGATCTTTGCTCTTTGCAGGTCCCGCAAATCAGGAAGGATGCGCCAACTAGCTCGGCAACGTTCGTGACTTTTGAAGCTTCGGCCGTGCATCAAAGACTTGTCCCGTAACTCCACTTTTGAAGACTCTCAAAAGTCCAAGGAAGATGACTCAGCGTCCCTCTAATCCAGATCACTAGAGTACTTTGTTGTATATTGAGGGATGTATGCAATATATGAAACGGCTATCTTATCGGCACTCTTTTATAACCGAGTCATGTTGTACCCCGCACGACATGATTCTTGTACTGGAGTCTGTAAAAGATGTTCATTATTAATAAAGATCAAAGTTTTCTTTACTTAATGTGTGATTCAATTTGTCTGCGTACTCTCTTAGATCTCGTGTCTCGGATTACCTTATAACCATGCCTTGTGCGATCGCAAATTAGGTTCACACGGCATCACGCCGGGGAGACGACTATCGATTCGACGGAATCGGGGTGTGACAGTCGCCGAGACAACCCTGGTTTGGGCTCTGTAAAAGAAGTAAAGCTAAGGAAGATAAGTTATAACGGCTAGGCCATGCATTTACATTAAGTCTAGGAGTTCTCGCAAGTGCGTGGTCATGGACAACTTGTCGACAAGTTTTTGTACCCATGATTCGAAAACCTAGGGCCACAGGACTGTATCGGCCTAGGAGGGGAGCAAGGTAGGCAGGCAAGAACACGCCGTCGATGATAATTCGAGGACTTGAGCAGGGCCAACTACCCTTAGCTGCAAGGACCTCGTCTTGACCCACCTATATATCCAAGATGGCTTGAATTGCAAGTGACCTTTCATATAAGTCAAGTTGGTGTACTAAGCAGCAATTCACATGCACGGTGTCAGTCAAATCAAGGAAAGTACAAGTACGACACGTATTAAGTAAATATAGTATGCACGGGTGCATCACAAGTCTTAAGAAACCAAAGATTTGGCAATAGCAAGGACACGTGCCTCGGCACGAATATAGCGTTGAGTATTAAGTTGATGGCATAGAGTTGCGTAAATTGGGATTGAGTCGTCTCGAGTGAAGTCAAGAAGGGCCGTGAGGCAAGTTTGGTTAAGTCATGCTAAGTTGCGAGGCACGGCCTCAATGTTCATGTAAGAACCAAGTCGTTGACACGAATCATGTCATTGTATCCCAGAGTATGGGCCATAGGGCAAGTACAAGTCGATAAGTTGACATTGCAAACACGAGAATGGTCTAGAGGTAAGGATAAGGAAGTTATCGGTGCATTAGCCCGACGAACGGTCTAGAGACACAAATAGACCAAACTATCTACGTCTTAATATTAAAATCGATCCTGTAGCACCCAGTTTCCCAAATGAGGATAATTTTGAAATTTTGGGTTTATAATTATTTTAATAATGATATTTAATTTATGATATGATTTTTGGTGATTTTAAATCATTTTAAAATTATTTAAATCAATGAGTTATGGTTTTGACGTTTTGCTAGTGAAATCCTAGGACTGTTTGACCTATAACCATGTGATTATGATATTTTAATGTCATTTTTGGCCAAAGGATATTTTTTACATTTGACCTCCTTGAATTATTTTGATATTATTTTATTATTTATGATATTGTTTCGGGGTTATTTGAGTCGGGTTCGAATTTCAACTCAATTCGACTTGAAACGGGGACCCGCGGGTAGTTTGACTCTAGTGGGACCCACACACTAGTTAGGCATGGCCCACATGATATTAATTTTAGTCCAAATGATAGAAATATTTTAGTTAGATGTTAGACTAATTATTATGGATAAGGTTAGTGTGATTAGAGACTTTAGAATGACTAATTTAGCCCCAACCAATTAGCCCTTTCCTAATACTCATAGAATAGGTTAGTGGGGGCATTTTGGACCTTACCATAATAGGACAAATAGCCCCATATGGCCAGCCACTTTGGGAGAGGAGAGGCTCAAGTTCATTTCATTATTCTCATCCATACTCTCTCTCTTGTTCTTCTCCAAATTCCTAGAGAGCAATCCCTAGCAATTTCTCCACCAAATCCTTCCATTTCGCCACCAAATCTTCTTCTTTCCTTCTCTATTCTAGCCAAGGAGGAAGCTACCCAGGTTTGGGAGGATTCGGAGCTCGTTCGTGTCCTTTTGGAATCTTTACGTGTCGGTGTCGCTCCGGGAAGGTTTTTCTTCGATTCGATCTACCGGGAGGTATAAATCCCTTCTCCTTTTCATTTCCTCATGCATATAGGTCTATTTTGAACCCATAGGAATTACCCCCACGGTTGTATCTCCATTTGTGTCCATTTTGTGTCCATTTGGAGGTCATAGGAGTGTCCTTTGTGTTGTAGTTGTGTCCATGTGGGAAAATCCCAAATTTGGACACACTATGTGTTGTTGTTATGTATGAATGAATTATTACATATTTAATCTCATATTTTTGTATTGGAGATGTGTTCTATAGTGTCTCATATATATATATTAGTGTAGAGAGTGAGTTCTTGATATATTATGTTATATACTTGTGTTCTTTTGTCTCAAACTACCCAAATCCGTCATGATTTTTATCCACATTTTTAATTTCAGCCCTAACTTAGAAATATCATAACGTCTAGCTCAAAGCTCGGTTTAATCTCCCGTTTTTTCTAAAAGAAGCGTATTGAAGTTAGCTTTCCGAAAACATGTATTAATAGGCCTAATTCTTTCTGTAACTTTCTGGAGAATTATTTGAGTGTCAGCTGTACGAAAGACAAACGCGTTCTCGGTGTTTTCGCGATTTCGGGAGTTTTCGAAAATGAAAACACGATCCGTTTGAAGTTTCGGAAAGCTAAAACATAGGTCTATAACATACTTTAATCCTAAATTTTAATTCATGCTGAGTGGTATAGTATTGATTATTAGTAGGAGTTACTATTCGGCATATGCATTTTGTGCACCCTTGTGTGCAATATAATGTTCTATTTGATTTTAACCCATGTTAATGTATATACATTATGTAATTAAATAGAGAATGCAAGCATGAGTAAATGGTTAAATAAATGATGTATGAGGTGTAAGTATCCTATCTAATGTAAGCATGTATATGTATGGCTTGTAATGAATATGTAGGTTCCATAGTATGTAAATGAATGATGAATGAATGCAAGCATGAATATAATGTAATGATAGATGTAATATATGCAATATACAAGTTAATGAGATGTAATGTTCTATGTTAACACATATCCTATATTATCTCATGTACCCCCTTACACTATGTTGACACTATCACACTTGACACATTGTTCACTTACACTTTGACACTCTTTGATATGTATACACTATGTATGCCCATTTAACCCTCACTTGCTCCTTTGCCATGTTCACATACACACACACAGCCTCTTAAATAAGTATTTATGAATATAGTTAACTTAGCTATGTATGTATATTATATATATGTTAGCATATTGTGTTGTAATATATAAGTTTATATAACCATTTGAAATGCCATGATTATAGACCTAATGTTGAATACCTATATATGCATGTGTATATGTGTAGACATATATAGCTTAAAGTAATAGATTACCTAGTGTATATCCAATGTGAATTCTTGCCTATTTGAGTATTGAATAATTGCATGCTATATAGAGTTGGGTGTATGTTGGCTTGTATAGCCTTGTATTGATGTGTGCTTGCTAGGATAGTCTTGGTTAGGCCTAGTAAGACTTGCTGGGTACTTAGGACATGACCTAGTTTGACCTAGTTTGACTAGTACAGTTGACCAGAGTTGACCAAGGGTTGACTTTGGCCTAGTTTGACCTAGATTCATGTAGAATGCATTGTAGTACTTTATATTATCCTTCTGGACATGTTGTGACTTATACTGTTCTAATTAGGAGCCAGACACCTCTCCTCGGACAGTATCTTTACCTTGGACATTCAGATATCAGGCGAGTACATTCTCTGATCATTTCATATCCTGCTTAGAATTATTTCCTGTATTAAATTACTTTACTTGTACTATCACGTTGGTCACACGGGTTGGTACTATACGGATCCCTTTTTGAGATGTTATCCTTAGGGAGCATCGGATACTACATGTTCTGTGCGTTTCACTTACATGTCGTATCACTATGCTTCACAGGTTCTTCGATCACTTGTGACATATACTCTTATGATCACAGAGTCTACTAGAATCCCCATTTTTGGGACTACTATGTATCACCCTTCGGGGGCTTACCACCCTTCGGGGGCTTATCACCTTTCGGAGGCTTATCACCCTTTGGGGGCATATCACCCTTTGGGGGCTTATCACCTTTCGGAGGCTTATCACCCTTCTAGGGCTGTTATATAGTATCATAACATAACCTGTTTGGATCCTTGTGTACTGATTGGGGGTACGGGGGAGTAGAAGTAGACATGTGAATAATACCCAAGTAGTATCTTATCAGAATCTTTTCTATAGTGTCTTATCAGAATCTCCTATGCTATTTACATGTCTATATTGTACTCTGACTCACTAGCCACATGTTAGTTCTCTATTTATAGTAGATATTTTTATTACAGCTCTCTTTCTGTTTACATACAACATTTCTTTCAGTACCTGTATCTTACTTTACTGCATGATTATATTTTCTAACCTGCTATGAACTGTTGAGATATAATGTGCTCGCTCCTGTCCTGACTGGACCTGTTGATAAATTTTACAGATAGCCTGGAGGTTGCCTGCTAGCCTAGAGGAGACAGTAGAGGTTGCATAGATAGCTAGGGTTTTTGCTTATAGTTTATTTTCAGTCATCTTGAGTTGTATTTATGGATTACTGTATTTGGATTTTGAGATGTATCCTGAGTTTGTATCTTAGACACTAGACTTCTATCTGTTTTATCTCTTTTCGATTTCATATTTTATCTATCTTCCTTTATGCTCTACCTTAGATGTGATTGAGTTTACATTTTGCTATGTCACCCCCATTCGGGGAGTATAAACTGTTTAGTCTTATACTGTTAGATGTATTGAGACCTAGGACAACGTTCTACCGTCGACACTGCGGCGTAGGCTGGGCATTGTTACGTTCTCGTGCCCTAACTCTAGGGTGCGGGTCGTGACATATTTTTAGTGGTGGCCCATGCAGGTCGAGTTTGTGTAGTGGTATTCGAACTAGAGTACCACTACAGCCTGCAGTAGGATTAGGATATATTTTTGAAGATACTCAATCATAATTAGGATCCCTTGAGAGATTCCTGGGACGACCCTTGAGAATCTTGTTTAACTCTGATTTGAAAACTCTTTTCTTTTTTCTTGATTTGATTTATCTTTACTTTCTGCTATTGAATTTGATTTTGATGGATTATTATTGAATTTGAGTTTGTATTTATTGATTTTGATGAAGATTATTGAAATTTGAATCTTGATGTTAGCTATAGCATCCGAGTTTGTAGTTATATGATTTGAAGGATTTTGTTCATTTCTGAATTTTGATGTTCGTTAATAAATTTGATTTTTTTTGGTATTCATTGTTGATTTAATTTAATTTTTGGCAAGATGAAATTATATGGGCTAGGTCATCTAAGTTATGGAAATCTTGTCTTCTATAGTCACATTAGCCAGCATGGTGAGGACATATAGTCTGATTTTGGATATATTTCTCGGGTGTGGAAATTTAAGGTTTTCGCAGCCAACCTAGCGACATCGCAAAAATGTTAAATACCATGATTCTAGAGGTATGTCCATAAGTCAAGGACTCTGTGATTATCGTAGCCTTGCTCACTAGTATGACGACGATTTAGAGTACCATGATTTTGGATAGACGCATATGATTATCAGATTGTACCTTAAATATTTTCGAAAATGTTTTTGCTACTTTTGTTTCAGTCATTCAAAAAAGAAGAAGAAGGAATTATTGTTGTTTTGTTTTGTTTTGTTTCTCATTGTTTACTTAGGATGTAGCTTTAGCTATTTTTATAAACCTTGTGTAACTTCTTACAAAAATTTATTTCTTCTTAATACAATAAACCAATGATTTTGCTAGGCCTTATTTTGGATTTGGTATTATAATTCTTGTTTCAAAAAAAATGGGTCCCTCTTTTAAATAGATAAGCAGAACAGATTCTATTATCATTTTTTTCCTGCCAATATTTTTACTACCATCATTCCTTGTCTTATATACCTGTCCTGATTATATCAATTCCCTGTCTCGTATATAATTCTGTCAGCTATACCTTGATAACTCTTGAATCTTCATATCATTTTGCCTGAGAAATGTTAAAGAAGTGACGTAAATTGTGTAGCTCAGAGAAGACGTAACTGGTTATTTTATGATGATCTAAAGGAAATCAAATGTGGAGTGTTCCATATGGAAACTTGAGATAGAAATGTGGTAAAGGTCTTGAATAGAATAAAGAGATGTATACTGCCAATCTGGAAACAATTACATAGAGAGAAATTTTGGGGTTATGAGATAGTTTATAGGTGTATTCAAAACTAATGAGGATATCAGAGGTCAACCTAGTTTTGAGAACTTAGAAAATCTTGGTTATTGATTCTGGGGAAAACTTTTACTCTGAGGCTATGTAGAAGGTTAGTAACGGAAAAGAGAAGTTAATTGTGTTTAATAAGGATATTAAACAATATGTTGCGAGGAAATAACTAGGGATAGAGAGAGCACAAAGTTATGGAAGTTTAGAGATTGTTGTGAAATTTTTTTAGGAGAATAATATTCAAGGGTGTATGTCGAAGAAAATACGGAAGTTAATTTTATGATGAAAGATAAGTTTTGTAAGGCCTAGAGATTTAAATTAAATAATACGAGAAGAACAATTTGAACAAGTTCAAGGAATTCGTAAACGGGATTTAGAGGTTTTGGGTCAAATTTAAGACAAGATAAAAGAACTTGGAAATTTAAATAAAAGGTTAATGTTGATTCCTAAATGTGAGGGTTGTGCTTCAAGAGTGATGTTTGGAAATTGGGAATTGCCTACGGTAGTCATGGTAAGGGTTTAAGTAAAGGTTAAATTTTCATATGGAGACTGGTGAGGTAAAGATATGATTGGCAAGTTATGACCAGATGAACTTAAGAGTATCAGAAGCAGATGACTAACTCGATCTTCATTATTTTTGTGCATTAATTACCACCTCTTGAACTCCCACTTTCTAATTGAGATCCTTGACGTTCCTTATCGTGACTTTGATATTCGGAATGTAATACTAGCTGTTAACCTCCAACAAATCTTATATGAAAGACCTAGACGAGCTCACCTTCGTGTAGGTATATCATGTCCCACTAAAACCCGTCTTCTTATACTCTATTTTCTTGATATGATTTTCTGGTCAACTGGCTAAACTATAACCTCTACCATTATACTAAATTTCTTCTTATTTCAATTAGAAATCCAGCCTTGACTCAATTCTTTCGACCCGACATGTGATGGTGTTCTGCTTGTTTCCTTAGATGCTTAACCTTGTACCTTATCTGATTACTTGACCCGTTGGTTAAGAAACTTAGACTATGTAATTCCTTTCATCATTACTACCCTTATATCTTGTGCTGCTAAATTAGCCTTAGTTTTGCAAGCTTATCTATTTTCGAGCTTGGTCATGACATATTTTATTGGGTGGTCACCCACTAACATATTGTCTAATCAGAACCGGTACATGATGGTCTGATCAACCTATTGCACTTTGGTTCACTTTTTCATGTATCAATCTACGAGAATGGAGACAGAGTTAAACTTGACCCTAGAGTCTCATTCGCGACAGCCTTGACAATTCTTCTTGAAATCTTTTTATCGCCTATGAACCTCGTATTCGTACTCAGTCGAATTAAATTTAATCATGACCTGAACCTCCATCATTGGATGCTCGTGCTCATACTTTGATTTCATTGATTTCCCTTCTTGCCCAAATTTCATTTTATCCCGAAATTGATCAACTTAGATCGTGTCAAAATAAAAATCTATTTGTGATTTGTTGTGCCTAAATTTTCAATTTTTGCCATTTTATGGAATAGTAACATTTTAATAATTTCTTAGTTGCTTGTTAATGACCAATTTTCATATAGGATGGTAGACAGCCCTACAACCTTGATGATTGTTGTTCCCTTACCTTCCCAATTAGGACACCCTAGATTGTTTGTGTGTTGATACCATAGTACTGTTTTGACCTAGAATGATTAGTGTACCTAGGTGAGACTTCCAACTGCTACGGTATGCCCTGACCTTGTATACTATTCCTTCAAATTGCATGATTTAGATAAAAAAATTTATACCTTGATTGTTGGGAAATAGGGACGTCACTCCATTAGTATCAGTTGTAGATATATATGGGTTAGTCCTTGATGTGGGGATGTGTGTCTATAAACATGTAGCTTAGGAGATTTAGGAAAGATTATAGTATCAGCCTTGATAGGATGTACTAGTCTTTTGGTGAGTATAAATGTGTTATGAGAGATAGGGGCCTATATGTCTTAGTAATGCATCGTTCCTATGGTAATAGGATGTATTAATAGATGGTTAATAGGAAGATAATAGTTTGAGCATACCTATAGCCTATGATCAGTTCCTTTTCATCCTTAGTTAAGACCACTTTAAAATAGGTCCAGTCCCTTGGATATAGGTTCCAGTCCATATTTTATTGAAGTTCCATTACCGCCGTACAACAGAGCAGTATTGGAGGTATTCCTAGATTGACACTTTTTAGATGTCCGTTTATTATTCCAGTGTTAGGAAGTGTTACCTTAGATATTGGGTAGGTTAGAGGCTCTAGAAGGAGTACTATCGATCTTAAATTTCGAGGACGAAATTTTTCTAAGGTGGGTAGAGTTGTAGCACCCAGTTTCCCAAATGAGGATAATTTTGAAATTTTGTGTTTATAATTATTTTAATAATGATATTTAATTCATGATATGATTTTTGGTGATTTTAAATCATTTTAAAATTATTTAAATTTATGACTTGTGGTTTTGACGTTTTGCTAGTGAAACCCTAGAGACTGTTTAACCTAGAGCCTAACCATGTGATTATGATATTTTAATGTCATTTTTTGCCTAAGGATATTTTTTGCATTTGACCTCTTTGAATTATTTTGATATTATTTTATTATTTATGATATTGTTTTGGGGTTATTTGAGTCGGGTTCGAATTTCAACTCAATCCGACTTGAAACGGGGACCCGGGGGTACTTTGACTCTAGTGGGACCCACACACTTGTTAGGCATGGCCCACATGATATTAATTTTAGTCCACATGATAGAAATATTTTAGTTAGAGGTTAGACTAATTATTATGGATAAGGTTAGTGTGATTAGAGACTTTAGAATGACTAATTAAGCCCCAACCAATTAGCCCTTTCTAATACTCATAGAATAGGTTAGTGGGGGCATTTTGGACCTTACCATAATAGGACAAATAGCCCCATATGGCCAGCCACTTTGGGTGAGGATAGGCTCATGTTCATTTCATTATTCTCATCCACACACTCTCTCTTGTTCTTTCCCAAATTCCTAGAGAGCAATCTCTAGCAATTTCTCTACCAAATCCTTCCATTTTGCCACCAAATCTTCTTCTTTCCTTCTCCATTCTAGCCAAGGAGGAAGCTACCCAGGTTTGGGAGGATTCGGAGCTCGTTCGTGTCCTTTTGGAATCTCTACGTGTCGGTGTCGCTCCGGGAAGGTTTTTCTTCGATTCGATCTACCGGGAGGTATAAATCCTTTCTCCTTTTCATTTCCTCATACATATAGGTCTATTTTGAACCCATAGGAATGACTCCCAAGGTTGTATCTCCATTTGTGTCCATTTTGTGTCCATTTGGAGGTCATAGGAGTGTCCTTTGTGTTGTGGTTGTGTCTATGTAGAAAAATCCCAAATTTGGACACACTATGTGTTGTTGTTATGTATGAATGAATTATTACTTGTTTAATCTCATATTTTTGTATTGGAGATGTGTTCTATAGTGTCTCAGATATATATATTAGTGTAGAGAGTGAGTTCTTGATATATTATGTTATATACTTGTGTTCTTTTGTCTCAAACTACCCAAATCCGTCATGATTTTTATCCACGTTTTTAATTTCAGCCCTAACTTAGAAATGTCATAACTTCTAGCTCAAAGCTCGGTTTAATCTTCCATTTTTTTAAAGAAGTATATTGAAGTTAGATTTCCAAAAACATGTATTAATAGGCCTAATTCTTTCTATAACTTTCTGGAGAATTATTTGAGTGTCAGCTGTACGAAAGACAAACGCGTTCTCGGTGTTTTCGCGATTCCGGGAGTTTCCGGAAACGAAAACGTGATCCGTTTGAAATTTCGGAAAGCTAACACATAGATCTATAACATACTTTAATCCTAAATTTTAATTCATGTTGAGATGGTACAATATTGATTATTAGTAGGAGTTACTATAAGGCATATGCATTTTGTGCACCCTTGTGTGTAATATAATGTTCTATTTGATTTTAACCCATGTTAATGTATATACATTATGTAATTAAATAGAGAATACAAGCATGAGTAAATGGTTAAATAAATGATGTATGAGGTGTAAGTATCCTATCTAATGTAAGCATGTATAAGTATGGCTTGTAATGAATATGTAGGTTCCATAGTATGTAATGTATAGTGCATATAGTGGTGCAAGAGAATAAATGAATGATGAATGAATGCAAGCATGAATGTAATGTAATAATAGATGTAATGTATGCAATATACAAGTTAATGAGATGTAATATTCTATGTTAACACAAATCCTATATTACCTCATGTACCCCCTTACACTATGTTGACTCTATCACACTTGACACATTGTTCACTTACACTTTGACACTGTTTGATATGTATACACTATGTATGCCCATTTAACCCTCACTTGCCCCTTTGCCATGTTCACATGCACACACATAGCCTCTTAAATAAGTATTTATAAATATAGTTAACTTAGCTATGTATGTATATTATATATATGTTAGCATATTGTGTTGTAATATATAAGTTTATATAACCATTTGAAATGCCATGATTATAGACCTAATGTTGAATACCAATATATGCATGTGTATATATGTGTAGACATATATAGCTTAAAGTAATAGATTACCTAGTGTATATCCAATGTGAATTCTTGCCTATTTGAGTATTAAATAATTGCATGCTATATAGAGTTGGGTGTATGTTGGCTTGTATAGCCTTGTATTGATGTGTGCTTGCTAGGATAGTCTTGGTTAGGCCTAGTAAGACTTGCTGGGTACTTAGGACATGACCTAGTTTGACCTAGTTTGACTAGTGCAGTTGACCAGAGTTGACCAAGGGTTGACTTTGGCCTAGTTTGACCTAGATTCATGTAGAATACATTGTAGTTCTTTATATTACCCTTCTGGACATGTTGTGACTTGTGCTATTCTAATTAGGAGCCAGACACCTCTCATCGGACAGTATCTTTACCTTGGACATTCAGATATCAGGCGAGTACATTCTCTGATCATTTCATATCCTGCTTAGAATTATTTCCTGCATTAAATTACTTTACTTGTACTGTCACGTTGGTCACACAGGTTGGCACTATACAGATCCCTTCTTGAGATATTATCCTTAGGGAGCATCGGGTACTACATTTTCTGTGCGTTTTACTTACATGTCGTATCACTATGCTTTACAGGTTCTTTGATCACTTGTGACATATACTCTTTTGATCACAGAGTCTCCTAGAATCCCCATTTTTGGGACTACTATGTATCACCCTTCGGGGGATTACCACCCTTCGGGGGCTTATCACCTTTCGGAGGCTTATCACCCTTTGGGGGCATATCACCCTTTGGGGGCTTATCACCTTTCGGAGGCTTATCACCCTTCGGGGGCTGTTACATAGTATCATAACATAACCTGTTTGGATCCTTGTGTACTGATTGGGGGTACGGGGGAGTAGAAGTAGACATGTGAATAATACCCAAGTAGTATCTTATCAGAATCTCTTCTATAGTGTCTTATCAGAATCTCCTATGCCATTTACATGTCTATATTGTACTCTGACTCACTAGCCACATGTTAGTTCTCTATTTATAGTAGATATTTCTATTACAGCTCTCTCTCTGTTTACATACAACATTTCTTTCAGTACCTGTATCTTACTTTACTGCATGATTATATTTTCTAACCTACTATGAACTGTTGAGATGTAATGTGCTCGCTCCTGTCCTGACTGGACCTGTTGATAAATTTTACAGATAGCCTGGAGGTTGCCTGCTAGCCTAGAGGAGACAGTAGAGGTTGCATAGATAGCTAGGGTTTTTGCTTATAGTTTATTTTCAGTCATCTTGAGTTGTATTTATGGATTACTGTATTTGGGTTTTGAGATGTATCCTGAGTTTGTATCTTAGACACTAGACTTCTATCTGTTGTATCTCTTTTCGATTTCATGTTTTATCTATCTTCCTTTATGCTCTACCTTAGATGTGATTGAGTTTACATTCTGCTATGTCACCCCCATTCGGGGAGTATAAACTGTTTAGTCTTATATTGTTAGATGCATTGAGACCTAGGACAGCGTTCTACTGCCGACACTGCGACGTAGGCTGGACGTTGTTACGTTCTCGTGCCCTAACTCTAGGGTGCGGGTCATGACAGATCCTAAGGCAAGACTAGAAAGACAATCATAAGGGGACTATGTTGCACAAAATTAAAGTAATGTGTTGGTTTTGTATGGGTGGGTGAGGAGCTCACTCTACCAGTTCAGTTGAGTACTGACACCCCATAAGTTTTATGTGCAGGTTATAGGTACCTGCTCGCTCGGGATGGAGCTCGCTTGTATGCATCAAGGCATAGAGTTTCTTGGCATTTCGAGGCACGCGGGCGCATTGAAGACTAGACTTATACGAGACATAATGTATGGACATTGCCTATCCGAAGCTTCCGCTGGTCTACTCAAATTATATTGAGAGATGAGAGGGAGCAGAGTGACTTGTAATGTGAGAAGAGTGAGCTTGAGTGATTATAATCTTGGCCTCGTACCATAATTGTAATCTTTGTTTCAATATCAATAAAGAGCATTTTGAATGACTTGTGTTTTGTATTTAATTTTTTGCTGTTGTTATTTAATATTTCTTCTTAAGACTTTTGTGCGACGACCCCGTCACTTAGCCTATAATCGACTTTTATGGAGCTGCCTTGCGTGAGCGCAATCTAGGATCACGCGACATCATGCCTTAGCGAGGACGATCGCTCCTACGAGAGTGGGACGTGACAAGCTAGGTTTCTAATATAGTGGCGTTTCTGTTAATTTAAAATTTATAATATTATTAAAACTAATATTAATACTAAAATTTAAATTAGTTTTTGATTTAGCATTTAAACTTAGATTTAACTTCACAACTTAAAAGTAGTTAAAGTTAAAATTCCATTCTTTTTATTTACAATCTACAATATTATTGGAACTAGCATTAATATTAAATCTACAGTGGCATTTCTGTTAATTTAAAATTTATAATATAATTAAAACTAATATTAATACAGTGGCAATACTATTATTTCTAAATAGTCTTTTTCTTGTTCGGTCACACCCCTCCACGAGCGGGTTGCACCCCTGAAACGAGCGGGTTAAATAGCCTTTTCCAATGAAAAGAACCCATCCGACTAGAGAGAATCAAAGGAGAGAAGAAGAAGAGTCGCAATGGAGAGAAGGAAGAGCAAGATTGTAACGCCCGTAGTTCTTATTATGTATTTTGGTATACGTGTACATATTTTGACTCATATTGCATGTCACATTGTATGGTTTATTTTGGCATTTCATTTGCTTGGTTCGTGTTCGGTTGGGTTCGGTCTGGTTGGGTTTGGTTTGGGTTAGTATGCAAACCCTACCTACCACCATCCCCCAATTATTAACCCAACAACCCTTCTCTCTCCTAATTCATTTCCCATTACTACTCTTCTTCTTCTTTATTTCTCCACCGACCACCCGCAGTAGGCAAGTGCAACTTGTTTCATGGTGGAACTCAATTTTGCTGTTCTATTGTCTTCCTCATGAGATCCTAAGACACTTTAGTACTTAACATTTTTAATTTCCGTGGTTCATTTCATGTAGATCTAAGTTTTAGTATTTTTGATCTTCAAGGTTTTGATCTACTGAACTCGGTTGTTTTCGAAAATGGAGAGTTCCAAGTGGTGGGAATTTTGATTTTACGCAAGTTTGGCTTTTTAATGGCTGGATTTCACCATGTCTTGGCAGAGATGGGATTCCTTGAGTTCTTGAGTATCCCTGGATGCAAGTCTCGGCCTTGGGAAGAAGACGAGCCTTTTACGCCCACGTCTCCACGTGCCAGCGTAGCATCTCCTTCATTACGTACATGTTTTCACGTGCCCACGTAGTGTTTCCTTTTTACGCACACGCCTTGCGTGCCCGCGTAATCCATTCTACGCCGAGCTCATTCGAGCTCTACGCAGGGGACTCCCGCTCGCGTAGAGTCTCACGTGCGTAGAAGCTCACGTAGAGTCTCGCATGCGTAGAAGCTCGCGTGGAGTCTCGCATGCGTAGAAGCTCGCGTGGAGTCTCGCGTGCGTAGAAGTTCGCGTAGAGTCTTGTGTAGAGGGCTGCTCATATAGAGTACTTGCTCGCGTAGACGGGTCCTTCCTCAGGTCCTGCTCGCGTAGAGTACTTGCTCGCGTAGAGGGGTCCTTCCTTGGTCTTGCTCACGTAAAGTCGTTTTACGCTCTGGCCCCCCATAGCCTATCGTAATTTCTCTTGCGTAGAGGCTTTGAGCCCCTATGCGTACCCATGTGCCCTTTTGTGCTTGTACCCTCTTGTCATGGACTTGATAACCTTGACTTGATTGACACGATTGGACTGATAATTGTACATGGCATGGTATGACAAGTAACTGACATGACATGTATGACGTGACAAGGCATGACTAATAAGCATGATGGGAACTATTGAATGCTGTTGCGACAACTAGCATGACATGACAAGAATGAATGTCCTGGACACCAGGGACGATTGTGTTTGTACAAATAAACCAGTATTGTTTTGCATCATGTCTAGGGTAGGGACCCCTGAGTACCATGGTCAGGGGTACCTACTATAACTGACTAAGGCTAATAACTAGAATAATCCAGTAGTCATGAAGAGATTTTCCAGCTACAGGCAATCCCGTTATCTGGGCGCCCTACCTGGGATCTGTAGCATGCCATCGAGTAGGACACATTTCCAGCACACTATCATGTGTTGCACCCTTCAAGCTACTTAAAGGTACATATATTTCCTGGACGATGTACCCACATGAATTCAACCCCTAAATTGTGTCCGGATAGCCTGGATGGTCTGTATGGCTTGTGGCTGTTTGAACAATCTCATTGTATCTTGCTAGTAATTAGGCATGTGATAACCCTAGTTAGTTAAAGTATCAAGCCGTACTCATTTTCTTGGCCATGATTGATTGGATGGAGTCTAACCCAGTCTAGTCTTGTCCTGATCCTGTACAAGATTGTTAGCATGACCTGAATGCTTGTGCTTACTTTATCGATAAATGGTAGAAAACCAAGTTCCGTTCAGATGAAGGGTTACAACCCCGGTCCTTGTTTGGTTTAAGGGTTGTAACTTGGTTATCTGAACAGTCCCATGGTTATCTAATCGTATATCATCATGATTTTCCATATTTCCAGTCTTAATTATAATTATGTTTTGTGCTAATTGCTGGTTTTTAGTTCTTAAGTGAAGCCGCCTTTGTGGTACTTGCTCTTTCTGGGATCTGACCCAGCTGGTTTTGTATGGCCAGATACTGGAGCAGCTCCAGAGGATCTCCCTACTTTCTAGCTAGATGGTGACCACCAGGCGTAACCCTGACAATGAGTAGGTTTTTATTTTGGCTCTCCCACTCTATTGTAAAATAATTCTTTTGAGACGTTTAGCCGCCGAGCAAGTGTTAGCTCGTTTGCAACTTTATTTACTGTCTGCCTACGGGCTGTAACATGATTGACAAATCCTATGGTTGATCATGTATGACTGAAACTCTTGCTAGTCTTTACATTTTGTATGACTAGCTTCATGATCATCCAAATATGTAATGTATGGGATGCCTTACTATTATATATTTGGTGCTTTGACATCTTGTAACTATTATTACTTGCTTGAGATTGAGACATTAGGCTTGTTCATGACCATAAGAGACTGTTGGCTTGTAGTTAAACCCTCATGTATCTAGACAGCCGTGACCGTATAGCGAGGTGGGTTGTACTTCAATATACGTAGCTGGCTGTGTCCGCCCCCGCTCTCCAGTATTTTGGTTGTGGGGCGTTACATGGTTTAAGTAGTAGCCCATGCAGGTCTTGTGAATCAAGATATATGAGGGTTTACCGAATAGATGTCTCGATCAGCACTCGCCCTTGATCTCTGCTCGTATCCTCTAAATCACTAAAATCTTGAACTGATCACATGCTTGTATCTTTGATCTATCCTGGTCCTTTCTTATTGTTCCTTGTGTCATCTTCTTCAGCGGTACTGTTCCTGGACCTGCCAATCAGCCAGAAGGAGCTCAACGAGTACTCCCACAACAAGAGGATCAAGCTTAGCACTCAGGAGCAGCTTCCTGAGTCATGCTTCCCAGAGATCCAGAACCCCCAGTACAGCCAGCCCAGCCTATGAGACAGGATGATGGAGTCTTGGTCGGACTCATCAGGGAGTTGCTTGCATCACAGGATCGTCGAGGTGATGCATTGCACCAGACAGTACAAAATATCTTGAGCAGAGGTGGTCATCAAGGGAACCAGGCAGCCAACAGCTTCAAGCGTTTGAACCCTCCCTTCTTCGATGGCAGTGAAGATGCTATAGCTGCAGATGCTTGGCTGCAGGATACTGAGGTTATTCTAGAAGCAATCAGGACCACAGAAGGCGAGAATGTGGTCGTGGTGCACCTGCAGTTATTGGATCTAGCCTGCAGCTGGTGGGCGGCACAGGCCGTTGGATTAAGGGTACCTATTGCATGGACAGTACTCCGTGAGAGATTCTAGACTAAGTATTTTGATGCTGTAGCTCGGTATGATCTACAGACGAGGTTCACTAACTTGAAGCAGATGGACAGGACGGTCGATGGATATACGACCGAGTTATCCAGGCTTAGTCGGTTTGCTCCCACCTTGGTGACGACCGAGTTCGACAGAGCTCAGCAGCTCCAGCAGGGACTCCACCTGAAGATTTTGCTAGCGGTGGAGCAGTTCGAGCATCAGACTTTCGATGCAGTATTAAGAGCAGCTAGGAGGCATGAGTATACCTCACAGAGGATTGTGGACCGGACCGGAAGTTGGAAGCGGTCTCACGGCCAGATGAACCAGTCTTCAGCACCAGCCCCGGCAGCCAGGGTCTTGACCATTGGTGCTCCGAGGCGGGCGGCTTCCGTTGCGTCGATTCAGCATTCGACCCCGGCATATCCCCAGCAGCAGCAGAAGCAGTCTTCCACAATGGATTGCACTCATTGTGTGAAGTTAGGGCACGTGGTGTCAGAATGTCACAGAGCACAGGGTTTGTGCTTGGTTTATTGGGCACCGGACCACAGGGTTGGGAACTGCCCGAATAGGGGGAGTTCCTCTTCATCAACCTTTTCTAGTCCCTCGGTAAGGAGGCCAGCCCCTGTACCAGTCTAGCAGCAGCAGTACCCGTTTTCAAGGCCCTTTCCGCCTCAGACCCAAGTATTTCAGCAGCAGGACCCCAGCAGTATGCGCAAGTCCAAGCTCAGACCCAAAATTGCTAGAGAGGTTTCCAGCAGAGGGGACCAGTACCTAGAGGGCAAGGTCAAGTGATGGCTTTGACCGTGGAGGAGGAGTTAGCATCAGGTGAGGTAGTGGCAGGTACTATTCTCATCAAGTCCTTTCCAGCATTAGCATTATTAGATTCTGGTGCATCGCATTCATTTTTGTCTGCACGATTCACAACACGAATAGGACTGGAGCCCGAGCCATTATCAGTAAGGCTCAATATACTTACTGGTAACGAACTTGTGGGAGTAGATAGAGTGTTTTTCTCGTGTCGGATCATAGTTAGCGGTAGAGAGTTTCCCGCTAGGTTGATAGAATTCTCGATGGCCGATTATGATGTTGTCTTCGGGATGGATTGGTTAAGGGACCTGTATGCTAGAATAGATTGCCATATCGGCAAGATTATTTTAGTATTCCTGGTGAGCCAGAGTTTTCATTTTTTCGAGGCGGAATAGAGCGTTCTCCTCCAGCATTTCGGATGGCAGTTGCAGCAGCAGTCCAGTTTTCCAGAATTGTAGAAAAATTTCTCGATGTTGTCCCCGAAGAGCTTCTAGGTATACCACCAGAGAGAGAGATATTGAGTTCACCATAGACTTGATCCCCGGAACAGCACCAGTGTCAGAGAGAGTCTACCGGATGGCGCCGTCAGAATTAGAGGTTTTGTATAAGATGATTGAGGAACTCAGGAACAAGGGATTCATCCGTGCAAGTGGATCGCCTTGGAGAGCCCCGATGCTTCTTATGAGAAATAAGGATGGTACGTCTAGATTATGTGATAATTATCGTACCTTGAACTCAGTGACAATCAAGAACAGTTACCCTCTTCCGAGGATAGATGACGTGTTTGATCAACTCAAGGGGGCAGCAGTATTCTTGAAGATTGACTTGCGGTCATGATATCATCAGATCAGAGTCAGAGCGCAGGACATCCCGAAGACAGCTTTCAGATCTAGATATGGACATTGGAAGTTCTTTGTTATCCCATTTGGAGCAACCAATGCGCCGGCTGTATTCATGAACCTCATGAACCGTATCTTTATACCTTATTTAGATCAGTTCGTGATTGTGTTCATAGACGACATCCTAGTCTATAGTAAGAGTGAAGCGGAGCATGAGCAGCATATCAGAGTTGTCCTCCAGATTCTCAGAGAGCACCAATTGTATGCGAAGTTCAGTAAATACGAGTTCTGGCTCGATCGTATTTCATACTTGGGTCATATCATCACCAGAGGAGGAGTAGAAGTGGATCCCCAGAAGATCGTGGCTATCGAGACATTGCCAGTACCTAGCACAGTTGTAGAAGTTTGCAATTTTCTTGGCTTGGCCGGCTACTACCGGCGATTTGTTTCGGACTTTGCACGGATTTCAGCACCTATGACCCAGTTGACCCGCAAGGATGTACAGTTTGCTTGGACAGCAGAATGTCAGAATTCTTTTGAGAAGTTGAAGCGAGGTTTGATGACGGCACCCATTCTCACACTTCCAGATGGGACCGGAGGATTCTCAGTGTATTGTGTTGCTTCAGGCAGAGGTTTGGGATGTGTTTTGATGCAGCATGAGAAGGTAATAGCTTATGCGTCACGTCAACTTCGTGATCATGAGAGAAATTACCCAACCCATAACTTGGAGTTGGCAGCAGTAGTGTTTGTACTTAAGCTTTGGAGACACTACTTGTATGAAGATAGGATGGAGATTTTTACCGACAACAAGAGCCTGAAGTATGTGTTTACTCAGAAGGATCTTAACATGCGATAGAGGAGATGGCTAGAACTGCTTGTGGATTATGACATCAACCTGTAGTATCATCCTGGAAAAGCCAACGTTGTTGCAGATGCATTGAGCAGGAGAGATGGAGTTTATTTTCTAACAGCACAACCAGAGTTATTAGCAGATCTTCAGAAGATGGGTATAGAAGTTGTCCTTCCTACCAATGTGGCATTGATGGCAAGTCTAAAAGTTTAGTCCACTATAGTCGAGAGGATCCGGATGGCACAGTCAACAGATTTCAAGCTTCAGCATCTCAGAACAGAGTGTGAGGCATGACGACGGCCAGAGTTATGCATTCATGAAGATGGTACACTTTGACAGGGTAAGCGTCTTTGTATACCCAGTAGAGGTATCAAACAGGAGATCATAGCAGAACCTCACAGTTCTCAGTATTCGATTCATCCGGGCGGTACGAAGATGTATCATGATATCTGGCAGCATTTTTGGTGGAATGGTATGAAGAGGGAGATAGTCCGGTTTGTCTCTCAGTGTTTGGTTTGCCAACAAGTTAAAGCTGAGCATCATAGACCGGCTGGACTTTTTCAGCCCTTGTCGATTCCAGAATAGAAGTGGGAGCATATAACCATAGATTTCGTGACTGGATTACCTAGATCCCCGGTCGGTAGAGATGCTATTTAGTTATTATAGACAGGCTTACGAAGGTGGCTCACTTTCTCCTGTTCAGAGTTGGTCAGTCGACGGCTCAGCTAGCAGAGATGTACCTCAGGCAGATCATCAAATTTCATGGGGTACCAGTCAGTATCACCTCGGACAGAGATTCAAGATTTATGTTGCACTTTTGGCGTAGTCTGCAAGAGAGTTTGGGAACTCAACTCCAGTTCAGCTCAGCTTATCATCCGCAGGCAGATGGTCAGTCAGAGCGTACCATATGAACCTTGGAAGATATGTTGAGATCTTGTACACTCGACTTCAGTGGTTCGTGGGAAGATCACCTGCACCTGGTTGAGTTCTCGTACAATAACAGTTTCCAGGCCAGTATCCAGATGGCACCGTTCGAGGCACTATTTGGAAGGAAGTACAGATCCCCGCTAGCATAGGACGATGTGGGAGAGAGGCAGATGCTCGGTCCGAAAATAATTACTCAGACAGTTGAGGTGGACAGAAGAGTCAGGGATCATCTTCGCGTCGTACAAGATCGCCAGCGCCATTGGGCCGATTCTCATCGGTGCCCCCCTTGAATTTTTTGTCGGCGACCACGTATTCCTCAGGATCTCGCCTACCCGTGGTGTCATTAGTTTCGGTGTACGGGGAAAGCTTAGTCCCAGGTATCCCGCTCCCACCGTTGTTGTGTGAGGTGCATGATGTCTTCTATGTATCCCAATTACAAGGTATATCCCGGATCCGAGTCATGTCTTTGATCATTCGGAATTGGTTGTTAGTACTAACCTTTCGTATGAGGAGAGACCCGTATCCATATTGGACCGAAGAGAGAAGATACTCAAGAATAAACTATCAAGTTAGTCCGTATTGCTTGGGGTCATCACTCTTTGGGTGAGTCAACGTGGGAGCGTGATGATGACATTCGATCACGATATCCCGACCTGTTTGACTCGTGAGGTATAATGTTTTCCTTATGCCTCATGCCTTCGATTCCTTGCTTGCATGATTGATTGTTTGATTGATTGCTTAGTTATATCTTGCCTGTGATTAGTGTAGCTGCTTGACCTCTCTAGCATCTTAATTAAATTCCGAGGACATAATTCTTTTAAGGTGGGTAGAGTTGTAACGCCCGTAGTTTGAATTACGTATTTTGGTATACGTGTATGTATTTTGACTCATATTGTATGTCTCATTGCATGTTTTATTTTGGCATTTCATTTGCTTGGTTCGGGTTCGGTTGGGTTCGGTCTAGTTGGGTTTGGTTTGTGTTAGTATGCAAACCCCTACCTACTACCATCCTCCATTTATTAACCCAACAACCCTTCTCTCTCCTCATTCATTTCCCATTACTACTCTTCTTCTTCTTCATTTCTCCACCGACCACCCGCAGTAGGCAAGTGCAACTTGCTTCATGGAGGAACTTAATTTTGTTGTTCCATTGTCTTCCTCACGAGATCCTAAGACACTTTAGTACTTAACATTTTTAATTTCTGTGGTTCATTTCATGTAGATCTAAGTTTTAGTATTTTTGATCTTCATGGTTTTGATCTACTGAACTCGGTTGTTTTCGAAAATGGAGAGTTCCATGTGGTGGGAATTTTGATTTTATGCAAGTTTGGCTTTTGAATGGCTGGATTTCACCAAGTCTTGGCTGAGATGGGGTTCCTTGAGTTCTTGAGTCTCCATGGCTGCAAGTCTCGACCTTGGGGAGAAGACGAGCCTTTTACGCCCACGTCTCTACGTGCCAGCGTAGCATCTCCTTCTTTACACACACGTTTTCACGTGCCCGCGTAGTGTTACCTTTTTACGCACACGTCTTGTATTTCCGCGTAATCCGTTCTACGCCGAGCTCATTCGAGCTCTACGCAGGGGACTCCCGCTCGCGTAGAGTCTCGCGTGCATAGAAGCTCACGTAGAGTCTCGCGTAGAGGGCTGCTAGCGTAGAGTACTTGCTCGCGTAGAGGGGTCCTTCCTCAGGTCCTGCTCGCGTAGAGCCATTTTACGCTCGGGCCCACCTAGCCTAGCGTAATTTCTCTCGCGTAGAGGCTTTGAGCCTCTATGCGTACCAATGTGCCCTTTTGTGCTTGCACCCTCTTATCACAGACTTGATAACCTTGACTTGATTGACCCAATTAGACTAATAATTGTACAAGACATGGTATGACAAGTAACTGACATGACATGGCATGACATGACAAGGCATGACTAATAAGCATGATGGGAACTATTGAATGCTGTTGCGACGGCTAGCATGACATGACAAGAATGAATGTCCTGGACACCGTAGACGATTGTGTTTGTACAAATGAACCAGTACTGTTTTGCATCATGTCTAGGGCTGGGACCCCTGAGTACCACGGTCAGGGGTACCTACTGAAACCGACTAAGGCTAATAACTAGAATAATCTAGTAGTCATGAAAAGGTTTTCCAGCTACAGGCAATCCCGTTATCTGGGTGCCCCACCTGGGATCTATAGCCTGCCGTCGAGTAGGGCACATTTCCAGCACACTATCATGTGTTGCACCCTTCAAGCTACTTAAGGGTACATGCATTTCCTGGACGATGTACCCACATGAATTCAACCCCTAAATTGTGTCCGGATAGCCTGGATGGTCTGCAGGGCTTGTGACTGTTGGAACAATCTTATTGCATCTTGCTAGTAAGTAGGCCTATGATAACCCTAGTTAGTTAAAGTATCAAGCCGTACTCATTTGCTTGGCCATGATTGATTGGATGGAGTCTAACCCAGTCTAGTCTTGTCCTGATCCTGTACAAGATTGTTAGCATGACCTGAATGCTTATGCTTACTTTATCGATAAATGGTGGAAAACCAAGTTCCGTTCAGACGAAGGGTTACAACCCCGGTCCTTGTTTGGTTTAAGGGTTGTAACTTGGTTATCTGAACAGTCCCATGGTTATCTTATCGTATATCATCATGATTTTCCATATTTCCAGTCTTTATTATAATTATGTTTTGTGCTAATTGCTAGTTTTTAGTTTTTAAGTGAAGCCTCCTTTGTGACACTTGCTCTTTCTGGGATCTATTCCAGCTGGTTTTGTATGGCCAGATACCAGAGCAGCTCCAAAGGATAACCCTGACAATGAGTGGGTTTTTATTTTGGCTCTCCCACTGCATTGTAAAATTATTCTTTTGAGGCGTTTAGCCGCCGAGCAAGTGTTAGCTCGTTTGCAACTTTACTTACTGTCTGCCTACGGGCTATAACATGATTGACAAATCCTAGGGTTGATCATGTATGACTGAAACTCTTGCCAGTCCTCACATTTTGTATGACTAGCTTCATGATCATCCAAATATATAATGTATGGGACACCTTACTATTGTATATTTGGTGCTCTGACATCTTGTAACTATTATTACTTGCTTGAGATTGAGCCAATAGGCTTGTTCATGACCATAAGAGGCTATTGGCTTGTAGTTAAACCCTCATGTATCTAGACAGCCGTGACCGTATAGCGAAGTGAGTTGCACTTTAATATACGTAGCTGGCTGTGTCCGTCCCTGCTCTCCAGTATTTTGGCTGTAGGGCATTACAAAGATCAACTGCAGCGCATGGGCCGTCATCCCTACGGAGATTCTCTCAATGATACTGGTACTGTGCAACGTGGCTCCAATTTACCGTTCGTGGTGGCAGGCGCTCAACGGTCCCTTAGACTATTGGTCCAACGTGGACTTGGAACAGTAGTGTCGGAGGGCCAAGCGAACCGCTAAGATTAGTTTGACCGTAAAGAAGCTCGTGGCTTGCTACGGGGGATATCTACCATCCTTCTTCGCGTACAAGATCGACGAAGCAGCCTTTCCTTTTTACATGTTTAAGGCCTGTGCAAAATTTTATTTTGTCTTATTCTAATACTTTATTTTTTCTATTACAAAATTTTACGTATACTTTGTTAATTTCTATTGATGTTTTCCTCATTTTATAACACAGTAGAAAATTTCTAAGGGTGCTGCGCATTCCGAAGTGTGACGTGAGTGATAAAAGTTTTGTGAGACACTTGGAGTTTCTCCCGGTGTTGGAAGAACTCGACATTAGCTACTGACTCTATATCACATCGACTGGAATATTTTCCGCCAGCAAGTATAGCCACAGTCTAGTCAAGCTGAGGAGGAACATGCCCCCTCCATATTTAATGGTCAGAAACAGATTCGTGATGAACGACCTCAGAAAAATTTGTGATTTAATACAGACGTTTAAACGACCCTTTGATGATGTAATCCTAGGGGAACGTGGATACCAGATATATAGTGATTTAGATCTCATCAATCAGTCCTGGGGTGAATGGTTCTTCTGACGTTAGCATGCATGCATGCATTTATTTATATTTTTCATATTTATATGATATTAGTATCTTAACATTAATACAACATCTCAGTATAATCATATCCATGAGATTTTGACATTTCTCCATACTATGATGACATTTTAACTTCTTCAAGATGAATTTTGGCGGTGCAAATTCCATCATATTTATGGTATCAGTGCCATTCACCATAATTAATGGTGATCGATAGACATTTATACAAGAAGAGTGGCCCAGGGGAGATACAAAAAAATTGGTTTCTTTTTCACAACCCTTTAAAATCTATTTATACAGCCAAACAACCAAACTATTCATATTCACCAGCCTTCAAAACCAATTTATGTAGGTTCAAAACAAAACTAAACAGCCAAACTATTTAAAATTCAAAATCCTTCAGAACAGTCTCAAAATGGAGAAGAGCAAAACCTACATTTACGGATGGGCCAACATCCCAAAGGAGATCCTAGCCATTGTTTTGGTACTAGCGGAGATGTCGTTTGAGGAGGTCGTCCACTTGTCTTTCGTTTGTCGGTCGTGGTGGAAGGCGCTCTACTGTCCATGCTTCTGGTCGGACGTCAAGTTGACCCAGTGGTGCCGCAGGGTTAACCTAACCTCGAAAATTGACGAGGTGATGAACAAGCTAGTGGCACGCAGTGAGGGAAATCTAACCTCCCTCGCTGAAGAGGAACATGCCACCTCTGCAGTTCATGATCATGAATGGATTCAAGAATGATACCTTCGACAAGTCAGAGGCCATGGCCGTAGCCTCTTCGATGCCACGTCTCGAGCACCTTGAGGTAAAGTTTGGCATGTTCGACGACCATGGTCTGAGAGCTATCATGACAGAGTGCACAGATCTTCGCATACTCGACCTAAGAGGATGTTGGAATGTGCGGCTAGATGGGGACCTTAAGTACATACATGGTTTGGTAGATTTTGTAACGGATCCCTTCGAGGATCAGAACCCATGAGAGAAGGAGAATGATGATTCGCTTGAACTAGGTGATAAACCGTGGATGGATTACGAAATGTCATATGATTGTTCTGACTGTTAATACTAAATTATTCTTATTCAATGCAAGGCTATCTGTGTGCTAAATTATAAGACTATATGGGATTATGATTGAATCTAATATTTTTTAACAATGTCATAAATGTTTATAATGCGAGCTAAATGTGTTTGCTATGATCAAAAAATGTGTTTCCACATTTTTAACAAGGTTCTTTTATTATTATAGGCTGCAAAAGAAAATGACTTGAAATTAGTTTAGATTAATCATACTCAGATTTCTTCGTGTATTAGAACAAATTAAATTTGATTATAATTAGAATTCTTAATTTTTATAATAGTAGGTTGTTAATTTGATTTGCATTACATTAAATCTTTACATGATTAGATTCTAAATAATAAATTAGGGTTAATATTTTGTATATACTTAACATTATCGGTTCTAAATGTACCATACTTTGTTAAAAGCACGGATAATATCCATTCTCTGTGTTAAAACCACGGAGAATGGCCAGTCTCGGTGTTATAAGCACGGAGAATGGACATTTTCCGTGTTAAAAGCACAGAGAATGGCCATTCTCTGTGTTAGAAGCATGAAAAATGGACATTCTCCGTGTTAGAAGCACGAAGAATGGCCATTACCCGTCCCAAATTGTTCCATACTAAGTTAAAAGCGTATAATAGCACCCAAAAAATGATAACAATAGAAAAATTCTACAGAACCCACACACCAGACTCGAACCTAGGCCTTCCATGTAAAAGCCAAACAGCACAACCAACTAAGCTAGGACTTACATTTGATGAAAAATGACACCCAAAAAATAATAATCCTCATATTTTTCAATTGTTTGTATCGTAAATAATGGTCAATCGTGTTGCTTGACCCTATATTACACGACAAATTGGTCGTTGTCAGAGAATAATAAGAGTCATTAGAGGTCATTGAATATCCCCAACTTCCAATAAGGAATAAAAAGAGTCGGTTAGGAACGTGTATATATATACATAGGGGTCCCCATTCATTTGGGTAGGTTGCACATTTAACATGGCTCCAAAAAAACTTCTGGTTGGGAACCATGGCCAGAGTCTTCTCCCCATCATCGTCTAGCCTCTTCGCATGTAGCACCCTCTGCGTCGCCTCCGGCCCATGACTGGCTGGCAGAGGCTGCGGACTTCCTGACCTCCTACGGGTTGTCACTGGAGGTCATTGCTCGACCACTTGATCCGGCGCCCAACTTTGACCTGTTGTCGATCACTCCGGAGGAACGAGATTCTCTGGAGAAAAGGGAAGGGTTACACCGCCTGTGCCATAGGGCGGGTGTGTGCACCCTGCATGACTTTGCGGAGGTCCTCTGCGAGGCTAGTGAGGGGTCTACGTAGACTTCTTCTTTTTATGTTTTTTTAGTTTTTTACAGTTTTTTTTTCCTCCTCTTGTATCCTTCGCTGGAGAATGTTCCAGCGAAGAAACTGGGATTTAATGTAATCTAATATTTTGTTAACTCAATTTGGTTTCGGCTACAAGCGACTAACTATTTTATCTATTTTTTATTAACAAATCTTGTTACGTCAAATCCATATATCTGTGACGATATCCCCATCAATGACTTGTTACGTAATAGAATTAATTATGCTGCCAGCGTCATTCTTGTCGTCAAATCCATCTTAAATATAAGTACAAAGTAAACTAGAGGACAACTTTGAGTATTTTAATTTTACACGTTTCAAGTACATAGTCTTGTTACGAAGTCGTCAAACGGAAAAAATTCGAGATGGCAAAAATACGAGTATAGATCGGCTCAATGCAAAAAAAATACGTTCAAAAATTCAATCATATATTTGAAAAATGGAAATATTGAGATTAGAAACTTTACATTCTTAAATATGTTGTCAAATTTTGTTAATTAAACTTGTTTCCACCACATTTTTTGTGCCAAATTTTTTAATAATTTATACGGAACACGTTTAAAACTTCACATGCTTAAAGTTTATGTAGTGATTTCACGTGGATATATACAAGTAAATAGTAATAAATTTAATTTTGGAAAGTAGTTTTTAAAATTAGGGTCTCAGAATCCCAAAGGTTGGTGCTCTTATAAAATTTAAGATTCAAAACTACTCAAAGGTTTCCACTTCCTAAGGTCATATAAGTCGGTCGACTTCTTAAAATTATTAACATGCCACCGAAGAAACAATGACCGTCTCCGAAGGGGAAGAATCCACAAAGGGATGCGATGCAGGCCCGAAGGGCAGAACATGCAAGGGCGACGAAAGCCAAGATTATGGTCGCTAGGGCAGAGGTCGAAAGGGCAGAGGGGGAAGCAGCGACGGCGGCAGCGACGACGATAGCGGCGGCGGCAGCCAAGCCACCTGCAAAAAAGGCTAAAAAAACTCATTGCTCGACAAAGATCGAAAAATCTATCTTCGATACAGAGTCGTCGGAAGACTCAACTTATGAAAATCGAAGGCGTACTCAAGCGAAGACTAAGGTGGCAACGGATACAGAGTCATCAACGTACTCTGAGGATTTTGAATCCTCATCAGAAGAGGAAGATGAAGAGGAAGAGCAATCTTTAAGTAAGTCCCAGGATGGAGAGGAGGTAAATTTTTTTACAGACTCTAAATCTAAGAAGACTTACAATAAACATTTTAAAAAAAGTCTGTTATGCCTGAAAGATCAATTAAGATGGATGATGTCGAAGGCGAAACTTTCCTGGATATATTGAAATTCTATCAGTTGGAGAAACCGAACAAATCCTGTCTTGAGAAAATCTCCCAAACAATAGTAAAAGAATTTTACTCAAATATTCCGGCTGAAATTAATGAAAAAGAAGAGGATCAACAATTGGTGTTTATGAGAGGGAAACTGATTAGGGTAAATGCTGTTGTCATCAACAAATTTTATGGATTTGATCCAGTTCCTGAGTTTGATATGAAAGATATTGATAATATTTCCATGAGGGATGCAATTCATGAGATTACAGGTGTATCAGTTGGTGCCATGACCCCTCAAAATGTATACAAAGATCAATTAAAAACTTTGTATAAATTGTTATATGCCTACGTATCTCAAACACTCAACCCTACTGGATATGAGTTTTTCATCCATCCCGAGAGAGTAAATTTTTTTATTATATGGGGAAGAAAAAAAAGGATGGATATAGGTTCTTACATATTTAGTAGAATGATGCATCTCGTGGAAAAACCAACTGCAAGGACAACTCTCCCATTCGGAGGATTTGTATGCTCAATGGCTAGTAAACATTTTGTCCCAATATTATCAAGGGATGTTTATATTAAAAATAAAGGCCCCATGAGAAAATTAACCTTCACTCGAGTGTTTGGAAAACGGGAAGCAGCAGCAAGCAAACCATCAACATCTAGAAAACCATCAACTTATGGAATCCCAAACGATAAGGAAAGGTTTGATGATCTATACAATTTTGTTGCTGAAAACTTTGAGAATATCTTCAAAGTGATAAAGACTATATCCGACAGCCAGAAATTTATTCTGGATAAGATTAAATAGATAGAGGTTGAATTTGCTGACGAAGAATAAGATTTCCCTTCCCTAATGAATAAGGTAAATGGGGCTAGCCCAAACTGGTGCTATTTTGCTTTTTTTCTCTTATTCTACTACTCTTGATGATTCCATAATCTAATATAGACATTTATACTCTAATATGTGAAGGACACATATATACACATTTATACTCTATTACTAACTGATCTACCTATCCATGTTGTATTATTTTCTTATCTAACTTATAGGTTTTCTTGCTAAATATATATACTTGCTAATATGACGATATCTGTATCATCACTAAAAAAAGAAATTCAGATAATCATTTGTATTTGAATTAAGGCTCTAATCCAGTTATTACTGTGTACGTTGTATACAATTGTGAGCTTCAACTTAGCTTAACCGAATCTTTATCTCTTATGCTTTAGGGTATATCAGAACTTCTTAGCCCCTATATTCTACATTAAAAAATCTAGGACAGAAGCACATGGTCTTGAAACAAAGCTACTCTAGATATCCTTGATGCTCTGATACTCTGCTATTTGATGCTCTGATACTGCAAATAATTTATAATAAAAGAAAATATTGCACTGATACTCTGCTACTTGATGATGCTCTGATATTGCAAATAATTTACAATAAAAGTTAATATTGTACTTATACTCTGCTACTTGATGATTTAATGCTCTGATACTCTGCTAATTGATGCTCTGATACTCAGCTAAACCGAATAGTTAATGTTATACGAATACTTCTGCTACTTGATACTCCGATACCTATACTGATACTGCCCAATTGCACCCATAAATGGTGATTTAGGACTGAACAGATGATGGTCCAATGCATGTACAGAGTGAAAATGCCTCAAGGCATGTAATGTACGTCTAAAACTAGAGTTAGGACTAAGCTGGAACACTACCTCAGTCAGTGATATTTGGTATTGTAAGCATGAGCACACTGCTATAATATATGTTGTATTTAAGGGTAAGCCATACACTTAAACTTGCTTGGTATCCTGACATTAGAGGGAGTCCTTGAGAGTAACCTAACACTTGAGCTAACTGGAGAGTGTACTCACTACTCAGTGTGAGATACAAAATGGGGTCGCATCATAGAACCCGTACTGTGCACATTAATACTCTAATGTCAGAACCTGCAGTATGCATATTGATACTCTTATGTAAAAACATACTGTGCACATTGACACTCTAACGCTAGCCCTCCCTTTGATACTTATATTTATGTTTTTTGATGTCATTTTTGTATATACAGTAAGTCCATACTGACTATAATTTCTTATTTCATCTCTCAAGGTGTATGTGAAGGATATTTTGAGGAAGAAGAAGAAAAAGAAGAAAAAAATAGAAGAAGAAGAAGAAGAAGAAGAAGAAGAAGAAGAAGAAGAAGATGGAGATGGAGAGGGAGATAAAGATTCATCTTTTGAGTTTTGAAACATTTATTTCAATTTGGAAGTAATATTTGAATTGTAATATGATTCTGAATATTTGTTGGTTTTGGGAGTCAAACTAAATTTTGTGTTTGAAATATTGTAAGACTAAACTTTTCGCTTGTACTAAGCACTGTTATGGTGCATGGTTCGTAATTTGTTTGGAAAATGTAATATGATCTTGAATTTAGAGTAGGTCTGATATTTTTTTGGATTATTTTATTGTGAATTATGCATGTTCTATGTTGAATTACTAACGTAGATTGGGCAGATTACTGTAACATGGATTATGCAGTTTATTAGACTTGGAATGAAGGATACTTAATTTGATTATGATTTGTTTAGTTGAAGCGTTTATTTGATTTGCAGTTGCCCTTCACAGATGATTTTGATCTTTTAGTGTATTCCTTTGATTTGTAGGCGCCTTTAACAGATTTCATGATTCCTGGGTGCATTTCTATGGTTTATAGATGGCCTCATTACGGATGCATTCCTGGGATCACTAAAACTTTATTTGATTGTAATGTGTTTTGCTTTCTGTAAATAATCAATACATCGATGCCATCAGTATGAATTCGATGCCAGTGTAATGCATAATGTAATCCTGCCTGTTCATCCCTTGTTATTGCTGAAGCAAAGTATGTAGTGTAAGAAAAATTCTCTTGGATAGTAGGTTAATTATATTCAAACACTCGCAAGCAATTTTGTGCATCCATATAGTGGAAGCCTGATAAAATGATATTAAGATTTTCTTCAACATGTTTTAATATTAAATAAATATACTTTGGTAAATAATATTAAAAATATTGTAAATATTTGGTGAAAAATGAATGAGATACTTGAACATTCACCATCCTAAATGTACCATACTTTGTTAAAAGCACATAGAGTGACCATTCTCCGTGTTAAAAGCACGAAGAAGGGCCATTCTCCGTGTTAAAAGCAAGGAGAATGACCATTCTCCGTGTTAAAAGAACGAAAAATGGCCATTCTTCGTGTTAAAAGCAAGAAGAATGGCCATTCTCCATGTTACTAGCAAGAAGAATGGCCATTCTCTGTGTTAAAAGCAAGAAGAATGTCAATTCTTCGTCCAAAATGTACCATACTTTGTTAACGTAAAAAATACTTTGCTAAATGATATTTTTTTTAAAATACTGTAAATATTAGAAAGATGGTTAATATGACAAAATGTTGAACGTTCTGCATCCTAAATGTACCGTACTTTGTTAAAAGCACGGAGAAGGGCCATTCTCCATGTTAAAAGCATAAAGAAGGGCTATTCTCCGTGTTAAAAGCAAGAAGAGTGGCCATTCTCCGTGTTAAAAGCAAAGAGAATGGCCATTCTCTGTGTTAAAAGCAAGGAGAATGTCCATTCTCCGTCCAAAATGTACCATACTTTGTTAACGTAAAAATTCGAATATACTTTGGTAAGTGATATTTTTTAAAAAATACTACAAATATTAGAAAGATGGTTAATATGACAAATGTCACAGTACAAAAAAAATTTCTCTTCGATAATATTATCATTAGAAAAGTAAAAAAAAATTCGTCCGATCAATACAGATTTTTTTAAAAAAATATGTGAACAGATGATCCGCCCGACCTCAGAAGTAGGTTTCCTTAGTTCACCACCACCACCATGGCATGTACCTTTATTACCAAAATATTAAATTGTTAGATGAAAAATAAAATTCCTGACAATGGCATGGACAATAAAATTTACTAAGTCCGGAGCCTGCAGGAGCGGCACCGCTGGTACTTCTCCTTGTTCGAGTAGGTCTCGACGACTTCCGATGTGAACCCGACCGATTCTTCACGATGCTGCTGGTACTCGTTGTTCTAGGAGGGCTCGACGACGTTCGACGCGATCTGGGCCAATTTTTATTTTCTTTTTCAGCTATGTTTCTCCTTCTACGACCACCACCAACACCACCACCACCACGGCCTGTAACCAAAAAAATAAATTACGGAATTTGTACGTTGATGCATAAAATATTAAATTGGATGGACGAAAGAGAGAGTAAATATGAGTTAATTTAGGGTGTTCATTTAAAAAAATTAAAGTGAAGAATGTCCTGCTAAAGCAAGTTACCATGAGGTCAAAAGTCAAAATCAGCATTAAATGATGTTTCTACTCTATTATTCAATCCGAACTATTGGATCAACATCCAATGGTCCAGATTTGGGATATATCGATACATCTTTTTTCAGGGGATGTATGGTAGAACGACCATATATATATATATCCCGTGCCAGACGCCGGAGACCTGTCCTTCCCCTCGTTGTGCCCCCCTCCGCCGCTCCCCTCGCAGCACCACCTCCAGTTTCGGCGGCGGCCTTCATCCCGGCACCCCCCTCCCGCCGTGCCACCCCCTACCGCCGTACCCTCCGTCGCGCCAACCCTCGACTGGACAGCGGCCTCCCCTCTGGCCACCACCCCTCCGGGGTGGCTTTGGTCCCCCCTCCCTAATCCTTCGGTTGCGCCCTTCTGGACTCCGCCTGCCTCCGGTGGCACCGGCCCCCCTCCTTCTCGTCGTGGTACTTCCTCTCGGCTGCGAACACCTGGCCTTCTCCTTCCTCCGGCGGCTCTGGCCCCCCTCCTCCTCGCCGTGGTTCCGTCTCTCCCCAGCCGCTGCGGCGGCCTCGCTCCACTTCCCGGAACTTCTTCCCCAGAGGCGGCTCCCCCAGCCCACTCCCCCGGCTCTCGGTGTCCCAGGGCGATCCAGATCCCCGTCGCCTCCTCGGACGCCCCGCCCACCTCTGGCCGGGCTTGACCTTGCCCATGGTGCACCAGCCCGGCCGACCTCCATACGATCTTTTCGGCCCCCTTCAATCGGCCGTAGCTCCCCCCTCCCCAGGGGCGATCCCCTCCGTCGCAGCTCCCCGAGGCCGAGCCCCCCCCTCCGGCTCCCTCGCGGTGGCGCCCTCCTCGCTGGGCCTCTCTTCTCGGCCGGGACACCCCCCTCCCTCCCCCGGGCCTCCTCCTCTCCTCCGCCGGGGATTATAACCCCCCTTGGGGTTCCTTGCCGTGGCCCTCTCCCCGGAGGCGTTTCGTGGTCCTCCTCGCCGAGGCCATCCTCGCCGTAGCTCCGCCGCAGTGTCTCGCCCATCGGCCGTCGTGGCTCTCCCTTCGCCGAGGCTCCTCCTCGGGCACAGCGTCGCACTTCGCCTCGGTCTGGGCGCGGTCCTCCTCGGACTGCCCGCCGAGTTACCTCGGGCAGGACGGGCGCGCATTCCGAGAGCCCCCCACTCTTTTTGCTTTTTCGTATTTCGTGTGGTTTGCTGTTTGCTGTTTTGGTATTTAAATTTCATTTTAAATTCGAATTTTAGCCTTTGGGCTCCCGCTGTTTCCTGTTTTCATTCAATAAATTCTAGTATTCCAAATATATATATATATATATATATTTATTTATATATATATATATATATATATATATATCCTATGGTATATATTTTTGAATTTAATGTATATATATATATATATGCATATGTATATTTGATAGTGATACAAGATATTAGCGTATGGTTAGTGAATTAGTTTAGAATGGACCTATAGGCCTAGTTAGGCAAGGTTTGACTAGCAAGTTGACCAAGTTAACCAAAGTCAACTGTGGGTCAAACTTGACATGGAATTGACCCAAATAGACTTAAAACGACTTATTAACTTAAGTTTGACTTAAACTTACAACATTTGACTAGTTGACTTAGGTTTGACCTAGTTTGACTAGAATGGTTGACCAAAGTTGATCGAGAGTTAACTTTGACCTAGTTTGACTAGAATAGTTGACCATAGTTGATCAAGAGTTGACTTTGACCTACAATGACCTATAATCATATAGGATGCATTGTAAACTTTTTTTTATTTCATATTAGATACTTTGTAACCTGTGGTTGCATTAAATAGGACTCAGTTACTTCGGTTCAGACATCTCTTCTCATCAGCCGTTCAGATTATCAGGCGAGTACATTCTCTGACCATTTCATACTTGCTAGAACTTATATTCTTGTTATAGACTACTTTACTTGATGTTGACACGATGTTATCATGGATTAGTACTATATTGATATTTTCATGAGATGTTATCCCCCTCGGGTGCATCGAATACATCATGTCATGTGTGCTTTTCACGAATATCATGTATTCCTTGAACTCTTATTATTCATGTACACTCATGTGCTCTCATGTACTCTCATGATCCATGAGCTTCATATATAAAATATTCATGTACACTTATGTTCTCATGAGCTTCATTTATAAACCTTCATGTGCAATAATATAACCTGTCTAGATCCTTATGTATTGATTGGGGTATGGGGGAGTAGAAGTGGTCATGTGAACAATTCCAAAGTAGGTAATCATGTGCAAACTCTGTAGTGTAATCATATGTAAATTCAAGCCGTTCATATAACCATCTTGTACTCTAAATTACTTAGTCACTTATAGTTCCTACTTTTCTATATTTATATTTTCAGTTTACTAGATATCTCTTTTGCTCTTCATGTTTATTTCATACAGCGTTTTATATATTTTATTCTATAACTTGCTTTACATTTCCTTTCATGATATGAACTGTGTGAGAGATATGTATTCGTTCCTGTCCTGATTGGACCTGTTGATAAAATTTAACACGTAACTTGGAGGATCACAGCTAGCCTAGAGGACACTAGTAGGGCTTGGAGTGGATGTCTAGAGTTTTGTTTATCTTTTTTCTTGTTTGTCTTGGAGATGTATTTTATTTTAGATATTGAGATTTTGTGTTTATTAAACACTTGACTTATTCATTTTTGGTTGTATCCCTCTTGTGGATGTTATCTATTACACCGTGCTGATTATCTACCTCTAGTTTCGTGATTGAGTTTGTATCCTTCTGAGATTGTCCTCCATTTGGAGATTATATCATATAGTGTTAGTTGTGATTGTGACCTAGAACAATGTTCTACCGCCGACACTGCGACGTAGGCTGGACGTACCCACTTTTCGTGCCCCTAAACTGGGTGCGGGTTGTGACAGGATGCAATCCATATTTGCTAAGTCTAGATGCAATAGTTTCTAGAAGTATTCAGCCACAAACATATTCTTTATTTTCTAGTCCATGACACTAAGAAACAACTACTACTATACAAACAAATAGCATTCAAGTAACTAAGCAAGTCCATGTCAAGAGCAAGAAACAGATCGGGCTAGCCGGATAGGATTAGGGTACTCACGGTATATTACAATCGTAGCAGGTGGTCATTGACCAATAAACTATCATGCAAATACGTAAGACAACAAGAAAGTGTAAATACGTGCCAACACTACAAAAGGATATCGGACCAAATACAGTTGGCTAGAGTGAGTACATCTCTATCAACTAGTAGGATACACGTGGGTTGTGTTTGGGGAGGCTCCATGCACAACCTTGCATGAACCTACGAAGGGTCGCACACGACTTCGATCGGTGATACGATGATCCAGATATGGACTCGCATTTGCGACGAACTAAAACATAATAACATAAGATAATAATTCATACAATGAATATGAACAAATAGCTTAGAAAATCCAACTATAAGTTTATGGTGATAAGCTCTATAAATATGGAAGAAATACAATCAATATCGATAAAAAAACCAGGCACAAACAGCCCCACATCCTACTAGATTTGGTTATTTTCTCCATGGGCAGTATTCTCACAATATACTCGTAATATACCTAAGTACACCCCACTATACTCCCAAGCTTGAGAAATGTTGCTCTATGATTTGGGACACACCTATAAAATCCTCATTTAAACTCCAAATTCGACTTTACAAAGTTTATATTAAATGAAATTAATTCCTAAGATGAGAATCCATTAGTTGTCAAAATTTGGTGGGCACAAGAAGTTATATGAATTTATTCCATATTTAGGTTTTTTTTGTGTCAAAACTTGAATTTGAAAAAACTTTTTACACCAAATACTTGAAATCTCTAGCATGACATGGCCCTAATGCCCAATAACTCTTACCAAATCAAAACCTAATATGAAGAGAATACAATTGAGGCAAATCCTCTAAGTTGAGCAAGTTGTATAACTTGCCTAGGTCAAATGCCAAGTCATGTTAAGGTCCTTCTCTAGTCCACCTCGTAGGCTGGATTGAGGAACCACAATAATGTCTTCAAGGGCCTTACATAGCTCCTAGCTTCTATGCTTAACCTCTATGGCAAGGAAAAGAAGAATATATGAAAAGAAAGAGAACCAATTGAAGAAAGAATAAAAGAACGAGATAGAGAGAGAGAGAGAGAGAGAGAGAGAGAGAGATATATGAGTTAGTGGCTGGTATTTTGACTAGCCCCAATGCCAATAGATTGGTGTTATGTTACAAATCTATGTCCTTAGACCAATCCCAGCCTTAAGGATTTTTTTCCAATTGGCTATTGATAAAACAAGTCAACAGGCAGATTGGAGTCAGAATAGCCTAAGTGGTATACCATCAATATACTTATGGCATCGATTCTAGTCATAAAATGGATTTTCAGGATAACCATTCTATATCATACGGTTCTCTGGCATTGCCAAGGATCTCTAGGTATCTAGGGTAGTATGTTAGAAAGTTTATTAACAAATTTAAAACTCTAGAATTGTAATTAATTGCATAAGTCAATTAATAGTTTTGAGATCCTCCAAGTATCCTATGAAAGACATGCTAGAAATCCAAAAAAAGGAAACCATGTAAATTCACGAAGTCCATGACAATAGCACTAAACAATATCGACCACGATATACATGGTACGGGAGTACAATATGAGGTGTCAGTACAAGATATATAAAATACTAAAAATCCAAATAGGAGAACAGGAAATATAAATACCAAAAAGTGAATATAGTATATAGTCAAACATCTATAGAAAATACAGTCATCGAGATGACAATATCCGAGGACACCATAAAACTAGGGATTCTTTCCTCCCCATGCAACTTTGTGAGTCAAGCTAGTAGTTAATCTTAGAACTCAATCAATGTGGGGATGTGACTCCCTAGGTGTCAGTAGATTATATCAATAGTTAATAGAACAATGTCGCAATAAAAGAAATGATTCTTCCCTACCCATGCAACTATGTAAATCAAGTTAGTAGTTAATCTTAGAAACTCGATTCCTGAATCTTGGGCATCCATGATAAATGACCATATATGTCGATGCAAGACAATGCAAGATACCATATGTTGGTAGGATGAAGAGAAAGTCCATCCGTACAAGTCTAGCATGAACAAGTATATAAGTCAAGGCAATAACACTAGTGATCATTAGCTCGGTCACTAGGCAATGACATCCATATACAAGTCTAATAAGTCAGGACAAAAAAATAAATCACTCATAATCATTCGATCATGTATCATGACAATCTAACAATCGAGATACACTAGTGTGCATCAGAACTGATTCATACTAGACAAATATGTATAATGACAATATGTCATTCTGTATAGTATGTCCAATTTTGGACACGCTAATGCCAACTTGCAATCAATTCTCTTAGTCAGTCTCTAAGTGTAAATCCATGTGAATCAATCATATCGAATAATCAACCTCTCCGTACAACCCATCACCACAATCATGAATAAAACCTAAAAGGAAATAACACTAACTACGATACAGTGTATGAACTAGTATAACAAAAAACACACAAAATATTATGCTATAACTCTACACTATCAAATCAGTATGTTATTATACTCAAAACAGAATATAAAAGATACAATTTAAGAAACATATCATATAAACAAAATCAGAATAAAATATAGGTATGTATAGAAAAAGTAATAAGAAAATAAAACCATATGAGTAAATACTAAAGGAAGCATCAAAACATCTTGCGATCATTAACTAATCATATTATTAGCTACGTAAAACTATATACTACATAGGTGCCAAGCCACGACCGAAGACGAAAAACTCTAAGGGAAAGAGGGGATAAGAAATGTTGACGTTCATTGTCCAACATCATTCTGACACCTCGATAGTACGTCAATGTATCAGGGCATGGCAAAATTAGCAGGTAAAATCTCGAGATTCTTGGTCGATTTTTCACATGCTAGATATAGAAACAAGAATCATAAGATTACAAAAAGTATGAATAACAAGTATAGATTTGAAATCTAAGCATGTATGGGAGCTCAAGAAAACTAAGAACATCAAGTAAAATCAGCAAAAAAAATCAAGGGCTCAAGAGCCAATATTTTAGGGCAAGATTGTACTTTTTTTGGTCTTGAACTAAGAGAATATACGAGGAAGAAGATGAAGTAAAAACCTCTAGGTCTTCTTATCCACTGGATCTACACCTCCACCAGCACTCCTTTTTGTACTCCTTGTTCAGCATCCATGAAGAGAAGAAGGAATAAAAACAGGAAGTAAAAGAATGAGAAGAGAGGAAGTAGAAGAATGAAACACTACCAAAATACACTCAATTAGCGACGGATATTTAGCGACGGAATTTTTTCGTCGGTGTTAGCGACGGTTTCGTGGCCACTCAGCGACTGATTACCGACTACACGCCTTTGCCATTTTTATTTTAATTTTAGGGGGAGGAAAGGTCGCACATCCGTCGCTAGACTGTCGGTGTTATAGCGACGGATCCCCTGTCGTCGCTACGTAGTCGATTATTTGGCGGAAATTGTGTAGAGAATTGGCGGGACATATCTTCGACTACGTAGCGACGGATATTCAGTCGGATAATCAATAATAGCGACTACTTGGCGACGAATTATGAGCAGTCGCTATTCCGTCGCTAAATTTACGTTCTAGACTTAAATGAAAAGGCGGGGGAGAACTTTTAGCATTCCCCCCAAATTTAATCTTTCTCCTCTCTCTCTCTCTCTCATGCGGCTTCGGTGAACGGCGACGACGTCCTCTCTTTTCTCTCTCCCGAAGGTAATCCCCTCTCTCTCTCTCTCTCTCTCTGTGTCGCGGTGTCGACGTAGGGGCAGCGGGGGCGGCGGGCTTGGGGACATTCTGGCTTGGGTCGGGGGCGTCGGGGGCTGGGCGGCGGGTTTGGGGTGGAGGCTTCGGGGACTGGACGGTTGGCTTGGGGCGGGGGCGTCGGGGGCTGGGCGGCTGGCTTGGGGCGGGGGCGTCGGGGCCTGGGCGGCGGGCTTGGGGTGGGGGCGTCGGTGGCTGGGCGGCGGGCTTGGGGCGGGGGCGTCGGGGACTGGGCGGCGGGCTTGGCGCGGGGGCGTCGGGGGCTGGGCGGCGGGCTTGGGGTGGGGGCATCGGGGGCTGGGCGGCGGGCTTGGGGCGGGGGCATCGGGGGCTGGGCGACGGGCTTGGGGTGGGGGCGACGGGGGCTGGGCGGCGGGCTTGGGGCGGCGGGCTTTGGTCGGGGGCGGTGGGGGGCTTTGCTTATCAAATTCATCTGAGTTTATATATTGGCTAAATAATGTGTTATCCATATTGGGTGTTATCCATTAGTTTGGTGGTGTTTGGATTAGTAAATGTGAATATGGAGTTTGGGTTCATGGTGTATATGTTCATTGTGTCAAGGACAGTGCGAGTTCTTCATCTGCATAAGTCAGTGTTTGGGTTCATGGTCTATATATCTAACTGTGATATACATATATATGTGTATGTGTGCTTTAGAGAGTGAGGAATAAAAGGCAGGCCTACCATGCCTATTAGCATGCAGGACGGCTTGGGGTGTAATGTGTGATTGTAGACATGGTAGGAATTATAGGTAATTAATGCTAGTGTGACTAGACTAGGTAGTACTTGCTAGATAATAAGGACACTCTAGTATCCTAACCAAGTTAATTTTTGACTAGATATTTAGGATATAGCTCCCATATCCTAGAAGTGGACTCTTGCAATTTAGAAATAGATAGATTGACTCAGTTTGGTATCGGTATCGCACTATCGGTATCGGTATCGGTATCGCACTATCGGTCAAGGTTCACAATATCGGTATCGGAATCGGTTTCAGACTATTCCTATGAGTATTGGTATCGGCAATATCGGTAGTATCGGCGGTATCGTATCGGAGTATCGGACTTTGGTATTGGAAAACAAATAATTATTAATAAATTATTTACATTTGAAAACATATATTTTATACATTTAGGCATAATTTTAAGTATTTTAGCATTATTTCTTAGTAGTTTTGAAATTATATGAAATAGTAGTCACCCTTACCGATTGGTTTTGCCGAATTGACCGGAACAAAGACCCCCATAGTCGGTATCGGTCAATATTTGGTATCGGTCGGTATCGGATCGGAACATGCCAAACCGTATCGGTATCGACCGTATCGGATCGGTATCGGCCGATACTTTAAACCATGCTATCGGTATCGAACTATCGGTATCGGTATCGCACTATCGGTATCGAACTATCGGTATCGAACTATCGATATCGAACTATCGGTATCGGTATCGGTATCGCACTATCGGTATCGGTATCGGTATCGGTATCGCACTATCGGTATCGAACTATTAGTAACAACTGTATTTAGATTTTTCTCTTCTCGAGCTAGAATACTAGCGGATCCACCAGTTACATGATTATATACTAATTCTATTTAGTTTGTCTTACTATACAGATTTTTACATCTAATCTGTGATGGATCGTTATTTCGTTGATCGTATATGGATGTACAAACGACAACACGAGAGCAGAATAGGTGTGAGTGACGATTTTCAGGCAGGCGTGGAAGTGTTTCTTAAGTATGCCATGAGCAAAGCTCAGTTTATGGACGGTAACAAAATCAAGTGTCCATGTCGTAATTGTCGCAATAGACGTTACGAAGAAGTGGTGAGTGTAAGAGATCATTTGACCCGTAAGGGTTTCGTACGTGATTACGGCCTGTGGTCATCGCAAGATGAACTATATGCCGAAAGACAGGTTGCGAATGCTGCTACTTATACTTTTGATGATAATGCTGCAGCGGATTTTGTCGTCGATGACGACGAATGCTCCGTTGATTATGGAGACGTGCAGAACCTTACACGAGATATGGTGTACGACGCGGCAGGGCCTAATTTTGATCCGGAGGATCCTAATCCCGAGGCGAAGGAGTTCTATGATATGTTTCAGGATGCTGAAACTTCTTTATATCCTGGTTGTGATCCACATTTCGTACTGTCAGTGATGATGCGGTTGTTGAACATAAAGTCCGATTTTAACTTGCCACAAACTTGCTATGATCGGATTACACAACTAATAAAGGAGGTGTTACCGAAGGAATCAAAAGAGCTTCCAAAAAACTTCTACAAGTCGAAGATGATGGTCCGACAACTGGGACTGGGGTACGACAAGATAGATTGTTGTTACAACGGATGCATGTTGTACTAAAAGGAGAACGAGGATGTAGAAAGTTGTCGCTTCTGTAATGCGGATCGTTACAAGGAAGTCAGGAAAAAAGGAAAGTCAACTAGAAAACGACGTCCTTACAAGTATATGCATTACTTGTCGATCACGAAGTGCTTGCAGAGGATGTATATGTCTCAGAATACAGCAAAAAATATGACGTGGCACAACGAAGAACGCACAAAGGACGATGGAGAATTGTCACATCCTTCGGATGGAGAGGCGTGGAAATATTTTGATTTTCGCCATCCAGATTTTGCTGCAGAGCCCATAAATGTACGCATGGGGCTATGTTCTGATGGATTCGCCCCTTTCGGGCAGTCGAGATCTCAATACTCCTGCTGGCCTGTCATTCTGACCCCTTACAATCTGCCACCATGGATGTGTATGAAGACTCCTTATATGTTCTTGACAGCTATCATACCGGGTCCCAAAAATCCGATGAAGAATATCGATATACATTTACAGCCGTTGGTGGATGAGCTAAAACAGCTGTGGGAGATCGGCGTCACGACGTATGATATTTCCAGGAAACAGAACTTTCAGATGAGAGCTTCACTGATGTGGACAATCAATGATTTTCCTGCATACGGTATGCTATCGGGATGGAGTACTCACGGCACCCTGTCTTGTCCGATATGCATGCAAAATAGTAAGGCGTTCCGCCTTAAGCATGGAGGAAAAACTTCTTTCTTTGATTGTCATCGTCAATTTCTGCCCGCGAGTCATCCTTGGAGAAAGAACAAGGACGCATTCAGAGCTGGAAAATAAGAATTTTCTCATCCGCCTGCCAGATTGTCGGGATACGATATTTGGGAAGATGTAAAGGATTTCCCCACTGTAATGGAAGATCCATCGAACAATCGTGTCGATGGGTTCGGACAAACCCATAACTGGACCAAACGGAGTATCTTCTGGGACTTGCCTTATTGGAAAGATAATCTTATAAGGCATAATCTTGATGTTATGCATATCGAAAAGAATGTGTTCGATAATGTCTTCAATACCGTCATGGACATTAAAGGAAAGACGAAGGACAATCCAAAAGCAAGACAAGACATTGCCGAGATATGCAAGCGTCCTTATCTGAACTTGATACAAAGGGGAGCTGCTGGACAATTAAGTAAGCCGATAGCACAATACACATTGAGCAAGGAAGATAGATTAATAATCTGCAAGTGGGTATCTACTTTAAGATTTTCCGACGGCTATGTGTCGAATTTGTCTAGATGCGTTGACCTCAATGAACGCAAGCTAACGGGAAAGAAGAGTCAAGACTGCCACGTATTTATGGAAAGATTACTGCCCATTGCTTTGAAAGAGTTGTTGCCTTCTGCTGTATGGGTTTCGTTGGCCGAACTATCAATATTTTTTAGGGATATTTGTTCAACTAAGTTGACTGGGCAACACATGGTTGAACTTGAGGAGAATATTATCTGAACAATTTGCAAGTTGGAGAAAATATTTCCTCCTGGCTTCTTCGACAGCATGGAGCATCTACCGATTCATCTAGCATACGAAGCCCGTGTCGGTGCATCTGTTCATTATCGATGGATGTAACCATTTGAAAGGTACATAAATATCGATATAATTTAAGCTGAATTTCTATTTATTTTAAAATTCTTTCTTAATTCTCAAGATAATTTGTCTCTCTAGATACCTACACCATCTAAAGAAGAAAGTTGGCAACAAAGCTCATATAGAGGCTTCGATATGCGAAGCATATCTTATCGAAGAGGTTTCAAACTTCTGCTCCATTTATTTCGATACTCATGTTAAAACAAATCGAAATAGGCCTCAAAGGAATGACGAGGACGTTGAGGATGGAGGAAGATTCAATGTAAGGGGCAAGCCTGTTGGGGCTAGTAAAAGACGATGGTTGACAGACGACGAGTATGATGCCGCTCACCGATATGTCTTGTTAAACTGTGACATACAAGAAGTGAGAGATTTGGAGAAGTAAGTCAGTACACTTGCACTCGTTATAATCTCGAATTTGATGAAGTAAGTGACTACACTTTTATATTCTTATTTTCTCTAATAGTGTATTTAGAGATGAAATCAAAATGAGGAGACCCGATATTACCGATGATGGACTTCAAAGAGAGGTTGATTGTACATTTCCGTCATGGTTTCGCAAATATGTAAGTAACTGTGCTTATAATTGAGATTATTAATATATAATCTGAAACATTTAAATTATAAATATTTGTTTATAGGTTTTATTGCCTGAAACAACACTCACTCATGAGAGTGTTCGTTATCTGGCACTGGGACCGAAGAAGCAAATAAAGACTTGGCCAGGCTATGTCGTTAATGGCTTCAGGTTTAGGTCAACTCAGAATGCTATAAATGTCGAATTTATCAATGACGGCATCAATACCAAGGATTCCGATGTTTGCATAAGAGGCACCGTCTATGACGACGAGCCGGACTTTGACTATTATGGAGTACTTCGGGATATTATAGATTTATAATATACTGGCCCATATGATATGCATATTGTGATGTTCAAATGTGAGTGGTTCGATACGACACCAAATATCGGTTGGAGATCGATAAACAATTTGGATTCGTCGATATAAATCATCGCAGGAGGTATAGAGGGTCCGATACATTTGCGATAGCAAATCAGGCTGTTCAAGTCTACTATACAAGCTACCCAAGGCGTCGTAGAGATCGATTTGACTGGTGGGCAGTATGCAAGATTAAATCTAGAAATACATTCAATGTTGGAGACCCAGCATACCAAGAGGACCAGATCAAAAAGTCCCAATACTTGGGACAACAATCAGATACAATGGATGTTGAAGATATTGTTGATGAAAATAGAGGGGAGGAAGAGGTTGATACACAAGACTTAGCTGTCAACCGGGGGAGAAAGAGGCATCTTGTCCCAAATTTTGAGGCAGAAGAAGAAGAAGAAGAAGAAGAAGAAGAAGAAGAAGAATTTGATGGGGATGAGGATACAGATAAATCGACGATGAAGATAAGGATGAGGATGAGGATGAGGAGGATGATGATGAAGACGAGGTCGAGGATGAGAATGAAGACGATGATTAGGTTAAATATTGTTTTATATTAAAAACACTTCCAATTACGTGAATTAAGTTTGACCTCATAAAAGCAATTACGTGAATTTATATTTTTTTCATTCGATTATTTACTTATTGCAGATGGCACTCCTAGTCTTTTTCGTCGTGGCGGCACTCGTCTCCCTACTGGTGGTATGTATATTTTAGTTTAGTTTTTTATATCCATTTACACTTTTATATTGTTAGTTATGTTTATGTGTTCTATTTACAGGTCATGATGGCTGGCCGTGGTCGTGGTGCTAGTCGTGGTGGTGGTGGTGGTGGTGGTGGTACGGGTCGTGGTCGTGGTCGTACTGGTGCAGGTGGTCGTGGTCGTATTCAAAGTTCCCGGGATGTGACCCCATCGAGCGAGCCCGACCCGGAGAGTACCCCGGGCACAGACGCATCCCGCCCTCGATCGACCACTTCATCGAGGCATCAGTCCGGATCTGCTAGCGGATCCGATCCGCTATCGGAACCACCAGCAGCACATCCACCAGGGATGCCCCAGTTACTGTAAAGTGGGCCCCGGAGTACCCCCATACTCGGTTCCATTCGATTACTGGGGAGTACATATGCGGACCCGCGGATCCTCCGACGGCACCAGAGAGGCCGAGAGGCGAGTTCCGACGAGAGCTATGGCCCGCGGGGACCTCGTAAGTAAATTTAAGTAAATTTATTAAATTTCTTTTATTTATTCAAGTTAATAATCCAGTCGTTTCTTCTTTGTAGGTTTTTTCCGTTTAATGTTGGCAGGGCCCTTGGAGAAATTATCAGGGCTGACTTCCACGGTCCCTACCTCAACTTTTCGTCGGTGCCCCCAAACGTGCAGTACGTCTGGCTCGACGAGTTGAGGGTATATATCTATATCTTTTGGTTAAGTCTATGTGATTCTTTAATCAACCATTTTTTAAATTACGTGATAATTGATTTTCTGTGTTTGTACTGGTAGCCCCCATCGCGAGGAGGGAATCTGCAGGACCTACAGAAGCCCTTGCTCGAAGAAGATGCGGGATATGATTCATGACCTAAAAATGGGGCATACGAGGCCGAATTGGATCCGGCAGGAGTATTATGAGGACCTCTTAGGCATGATGGATACCCCTGCGTACAAGGAGAAATCGGAGAAGGCGAAGGTGAACCGATCTGCCGCGGGCCTTCATATGGGGGGATCAAGGTCCCACGCAGCGACACTTGCAGATCTGGTGAGCAACCGTAAATTTATTTCACTATCGAATTAGGTATTATTAATTAAAGGAGTTAATTAGTTTCTACGAAAATTTCGTATACAGGCCCAACGGGCGGTGAAGGAGGGAAGGGCGCCAGAATCGGTCACCATGCACGACGTGTTCCAGCATACGCACAAAAGACGGAAGGACGGGAGCTTCGTCGACGAGAGGGCCAAGGAGACTGATGTAAGTACTTATGTTTATGAGATTAACGTTAGAATTAAAAGTATTCCAACTATAACTTAGGTAAACTTAGGATTCACACTTAACTTAGTGAAACATAGGATTTAGATTACAACTTAGGTAAATATTATAATATAAACACATTCATTTGATAGGATGCGTATCGTGAGGCCCTTAGTCGGGCTCAGTTAACTGACACCGAGGATGTCGGTGAAACGATGCCCTTCCGGATGCCCTCTTCTTTGGCCGCTCGGAACGACTTGTTCGTAGATACCGTCGGCGGCTTTAAGAAAGGGTTCCTGTACGGAGTCGGCTCCCTAGGGCCATTGCATATGGTGACGCAAAGATTTCCACCGACACTGCCTCCTCCCGTGGCCCGGGCAGACGATGATGTTAGGTCGCAGCTTACGGAGCTGCACTAGGCGGTGTCGTCCTTACGGGAGCAATTTGCCACGTACTTTCCGCCTGCGTCTGCTGCTGTCGGTCCGTCTGCTGCTGCCGGTACGTCTGCTGATGGTGCTCGTCCGTCTTCTACTGGTCCGTCGACTGTAGGTGTCGGTCCGTCTTCCGTGGACCATCTTTCTTTCAACCCTGATGCCCCTGTGGTACCGCCTACGACTGTGATGGCACTCCTGGATCTCATGTCCGCAGAGCAGCTACGCCGACTTCCGAGCAGTGTCTACGACGCCTTGCCTCCGTACCTTGTGGAGGAGTATATTCGTTGGTCGCATACGGGATTACCACCAACGGACAATCGACCTCCTCCTTCTTAAAATATTGTATTAGAAAAATTTGGATTATTTGTGAGAGCTTTGAACTAATTGTGCTATAATCGGCTTATAGCACCGGATATTATGTTACTCTTTAGGATAATTGATATTTATTTTCTATTAATTTGGTTTGGTCTGTGATTCTTGGATAATTGGTGTGCATTAAATTCGTATGTGCATATTTGGTCTATGTGATTCTTGGATAATTGGTGTACATTATATATTTGGTCTGTGTGATTGTTGGATAATTGGTTTACATTATATATTGGTTTGGTTTATGCAAATATTTGTGAACAGGGAAAGTGCTGCAATTTTTTTTCCCAAAAAACTCAGTTAGCGACGGACTAGTGACCGTTTAGCGACGGATAATCCCAGTTGCCGACGGTTTATCGACGGATTAGCAGTCGCTATCTGGAGTTTTTAAAGTGTTCCAGGTAGCGACGGATGATCGACGGATTATCCGTCGGCAAGGTTCTGGTGGTATAAACTTCGACGGAATAGCGACGGCCTATCCGTCGCCAGGGCGACTGATAATCAGCCGCTAAGCCATCGCTCGATCTAGCGACTGCATAGCGACGGACAATCCGTCGACATGGTTCTGGAAATGCATGACATTTCTAGAATCATGGCGACGGATAATCAGTCAGCAATCCGTCGCTATGGCGACGAGGTCGCGACGGATTTGCGACTACTCTTCCGTCGCCATGGTGCTGGAAATGCCAAGCATTTCCAGAACCTGATCGACGGATAGTCCGTCAGAACGCCGTCGCTAATCCGTCGTTAGTTACCGACGAATTCCGACGGATTAGCGACGGAACGATACGATCTGATACGCTGTTACAACGGGTTACCGACGGAATTTTACGTCGCTATTGTCTACACAGTTCAGTACTTAATAGTTGAAATGGACGACAGTCCGTCGAAAATGCGTCGCTAATGCTTCGTATTGTGACGTCGACAATCCGTCGCTATTCCGTCATGTGACGACAACTTAGCGACGGACCGTTATTAGCGACGAGCTGATTGTCGACGGATTTTTTTGGCCAAAATCCGTCAGTTATCGGCCGCTAATAGTAATTATCGTCGGTTTAGCGACGGATGGGGCCATCGCTAAAACGATAAATTTTGGTAGTGAAAGAGAGAGAGAGAGAGAGAGAGGAGGAGGAGGAAGAGAGGGTTATATCAAACCATAGGTCGACTTGGCGTCATTGGATGGTTGTCATCATTCACCCCCATAACAGCCCCATCCGTTCTCCCCACATACACACAACACTCACCCCGTCCCTCCCCTGGTCCTCTACCTAGTCTTGATCATGCAATAATTGTAGATGTATGCGTGCGTATAATCAATAATTATTGTTTTTATTACTCCAAGCTCCTAGATTTCTAGTTTTTACTTTTGCTAGTGATAAAAAATAGAGTAAGAATAGTTTCACACAATTCAATCTATTAGGGTCGGTTGATTATCCAATGTCAATAATTGACTAGCACCCATCTTTTTTTTGTTTAAGTTTTTGTCATCTTCAATGAATTTTGAGAACTTGGACCTCGTCATTCCATCTTCTCAAATAGAGCTTCTCTACCTTTTTTTTTAAAATCTTTTTGAGCATATTGTGAGACATGGACTTGAACCATGACCTTTCTTCAGCTCTAATTGTTATGCCACCCTCTCTCCTTGCTGGCTTTCTTCATACTTAATAGAAGAATAATGTTATTTGTACTTCTAAATTGTTCCTCCAATCTATCCCTCCTTACGTGGCAGCTAAAGTGACTGTTAATGTGGCAGCTGACGTGACAAAATTTTAAATTTAAATTATGATTAAAATTAATAATAATAAACTAATATTATTATGGAAATTAATATTAATATTAAAATTAACATTAACATTACAATTAACATTAAAAAATTAGATAATTAATTTTTTAGATTGAAATTTGTCATGTCAACTGCCGTGTTAGGTGTCCTATAATATTATTTAACATGCCATGTCAGCTGCCACATAAGGAGGAATAGAATGGAGGGACAATTTAGAGGTACAAATATCATTACTCTTAATAGAATGTGCAACTATAGATTATTCTCATCATCAAGATACAATTTAAACCATATTGGCTAACAATGTAATGTCTCTATGGTCCAGTCTATAATAGCTAGGTCACCTTGATAGTGCCAAACAATAATGATAGCTTATTTTAAGTTTGGCAAAGAAAAAACACACATAAAACTCAATAATAAAGTCTCCTCATATTTTTCAAGCTTCCTTCTTATCATTATTTTTTGTACACACTTTACTGTTGGTGACAACAATAGTCACCATGATGAGAAAGGTCATTTTTGGCAATCCCCTTCTTCCCTCTATCTGTTATAGCAACAATAGTGACGAAGGGCTGAAGAATGGTAAAAAAGGGTGTTTATACTGTCAGGTGTTGACACTATCAAATATTATTAGGATGAATGTAGTTATTTATTACAAAAATCAGTCATAGTGTCGACCTCAAAAGTAAAGTAGGAGGGGGAGAAGGTTATCTTGATAATTATTTTAGACTTGTTAATCCAACATTTGTTGGGGTTGGGATTAGACATAAGAATAAGTTACCTCTAATACTCAGAATAAAGGAAATAACACAAAAGTTTCTTAACATTGGCTTCTGTCGACCAATCTACATAAAATATTCCTATGTTTTACCCTTATTATGGAAACCTACTTTGAAACAAAACACGGATCACTCCTATAGTTTTATATTTTTCATAGAAACTTATAACACTAACCATCCGTTTGTTTTATTAAAATTATAAAGAAGAGGGATGGTTAGTGTAATTATTTTTAAAATAGGGGTAATCCCTACAATACTCATGAAACATAGGGAGTTAGTGTATTTATTTCATCCACATATATCCAAATTAATTGTCTATTTCTAACTCACTACATGAGACTCTTAGAAAAATAATTAAGGGCAATGCTAAAAGTAAAGAACAGGTAAAGAAAATAACAATAGTAATTACTGTTGGTATTTTTGCCTTTAGAATAGGAAATATAGTCCCACATTGGCTACACCAAATGGTGTCTCAATATAATGCTTTACTTATGTTGATGTGTGTATATGTGGGTGTCATGTGGGAGTGTTTTTCAAGGAGAAATTTTTTTATTAACTTCTCAAAGAAACCATTTATGCTTTTTGTCACAATCATGGAAAATTTTCCTTAGGATCTGAGCCCCAAAGTGGCTTAGCGTCTCGAACTCAGACTCTAGCTCGGATTTAGGAACAAAGTGATACTTAATTGGCATACTTTGCACTTAGCATCGTCGCTTGTGTGCATTTCTTGCGCTCCTGCGCTCAATTTATGCATGGGTGCAGACACGGGTGTATGTGCGGGTGTATGCATGGGCTAGGCGAGGCTATACACGTTTACGCGTATGCATGTATGGGATGCTACGCTGCTGGCTTATGCACATAGAAGTAGCCGCGGTTGTGCTGCTGGGCGCATATGCAGACAGCATTGTTGGCGCATATTTTTGTTGATTGTAGGATTTGAACGGTTATAGAAAAATTTGATCAATAATTCAGATCCGAATTTTGTGGGATTTGAATTTATGTCGCTCCTATCTTTCCGTAATCAATTGGTGACCAGAATTAGTATTAGGGTTTTCACTCATCTCTATAAATACTCCCTTTGTGCCCCTTTGAGAACTTACTTCAAAATTGAGAGACGAAGAGAGTTTTGTTGTTGCCATCATTAGAGTCCAGAGAAGTTCGTCTGAGTCCTGAAAGGAGGTGACAACGAGCGTTCTAAAAGTTCATATCTGAACTTGCTGGTTCCTGGGAGCAGATCATGTAGGGGCAAATATTTTTCTGAACAGTGGTGATCTTCATCATCCCATTAAGAGTTGTCTTCTTCTTCCTCCTCTTCTAATTTTCTGCAGGTTGTTATCTATTCTGTCTGTCTGCAACTACGATTACAAGGAAGAATGAGAAGTCTATTTTCTATGATTGCAACTATGTTTGCAAGAAAGAACGTTATGTTATTAGTTTGTGATCTTTTATAAGTTGTAATCAATCAATATTGGATACAGTTCTTCGTTAGAATTAAGAACAATCAGAGAGGAAGTTGTGTGTGAACTTCTGATCTCGACTACAACTTTAGGATTAATCAGAGGATATTCTGAAAGGATTACGAGAACTTCTATCCCTGGTCTTTGTTCTCCCATTTTGATCTGTTTCGGGATTAACAATCACAAATTAATATTTAGATCCAATAGAGAACAACCGTGCAGACTTTCTCGACATAAGTTTTAGCAGACTTGAGATGTTTGACGGCGATTATTACAATATCTGGAAGAGAAAGGTCAGCCTTAATCTTTAACTCGTAAACATAGACTACGTGTTGATAGTCCGGAGCCTGTTATTCTAGAAGGTGAAAATGCTTGGAGGGTCGCTGAGGCCACTGCTTTGCAGATGAAGTGAAGGAGAGACAACAACCTTTGTAAGTTGTTGATATTGAACTCTATGTAGGATTCTCTAGCGGAGTCATATAGCAAGACGGTCCCGGCAAAGGACATCTGGGAGTCTCTGGAGAAGCACTACAAGTTTGATAAGAACAGAAACAAGATCCATGTGACTGAAAAAGTTAGATGGATACGATTTGAGGATGACAAGACGATGTTGCCTCAAGTCAAGGAATTTCTCAAGTTGCGTCAGAAACTTAAGGATGATGACATGCCCCTCGTCGATGCAATCTTTGTCGGGAGTATTTTTGCCAAGCTCGCACCTGGGTTGAGCAACTTCATTACGGACATGCACCGTAGGAAGTTAAGGTAGATCTTGAGCACCTCCTACACTGGATCCATGTTGAAGATGAGTTAAGGGCTCAACCTGTAACCCCCTTTCTTTCAACATTTTAAAATTTTATTTTATTTTAACTATTGTATGTATTCTGTGTTAGAAAATATGTTATGTTTTGAATTTCTATAAAAGTAACCATAAATATTTTGATGAAAACAATACTTGCAAAATTATTTTTGAATTAGATTTTGTAATTTATAAAAATATTATGTTACCTTGTAATTATGAAAATATATTATTTAAATCAATTAGATGATATTAAATATTATTGTAAAGTATTATTTCAAAGTATTATTGTTATAAAGTATTAAATTTTGATTTGGTTAAATATCTTTTAAATATTATTAATAATATATAGTATTATTTTTAAATCATTATAGATTGATTTTGATTAATCTAGGATTTATTGGATTTGATATTTATTGATTTATTTTAGGGAAAGATTTAGTCCATACTTATTTAGGAGTCCCATCTCCTATATAAAGGGGAGCCTTCCCTCTATTCTTCCTACAATCCAACACTTCTCAATCATTATCCATAGCCATGCATCGTGGCGTGCACTATGTCCGTGTCTACCCAATATATTCTATTATCTTATTATAATTATATTTTTTGTGTCCGTCGTACCAGACACGATCTTCATCCCAGAATTTATTATCACACGGAACACCAATTTTTCCAACCGACACAACAAACCATTGTCCCAAAACCCTAACCCTAATTGCGGCAACCATCGTCTCTGACTACGTCTGGCCAAGACCTCCATCAACCTGACCATCGGAGCCGCCAACCCTACCGCCACCAAACAACAGACAATCACTACTCCGTCGCACCAACCACCGCCTCAGTTTTCCTGTCACCACCCAACCCTCTTCGACTTCCAGGACAATGACCTCTCCTCCGTGTCTGACCACCACCTCCGTAAGCCCCGAACTATGCCGTCCTGAGTCCTGGCCAAACCCAATCACCATCAGATCCGCCCGCCTAACCTGACCTATTGATGAACCTAACCTTGTGACTCCACATGACGCCGACGCCTTCAGATCTGGAGGATGCTTCCACCATCCCCATTGAATCATCCCTCTACCCTAGCCGCGATCGGCGCCGACCACAAGTCGTCAGCGAACCCCGAGCTCCTTCGTCATTGACGAGAGGAAACGACATCGAGATTTGTACTGAGTCGAGCCTCCTCCGTCGAGATCCTCTTCACCTTTGCCTCTACTATATCTCTAGAACCACCAGTGTCGCTGGCCTGGGTATTCTTGCGACCATCAGATCAGGCCGATCGAGCTCCATACGTGCTCGGGTGAGCACAATGCCTTGCCGACGTTGCTGCCACCGCCGCCTTGAGGTGAGCATCTTTCTCCACTCCCTTCCTTCTCTTTCCTCTTTCTTTATGTCTCTTTCTCTGTGATGGAGAAGAGTATATTATTATTATTATTATTTTGTTTTATTATTGGGTTATTTAGTAAAATGGCCAAAGCATTCGCTTCTGAAATAATTTGAACTAATTATGCCATAGTCGAGCGTTTCTGTCCAATAGCTATTGGGCTTCTTAAAAAAGGATTGTGGGTTGGGCTCTAAATATTTTGGGCCCTAAATGATAAATATGGGATTAAATTATTATACCAAACAATGGACTGGGTTTTGTTTAAGTTAATATTATTTTATTATTATTGTTATTTTTATGTGTATTAAAATTTATGGGCTTTTAACTAAATTATTCTATATAAACTATATGGTCTTATCAATTGGGCTTATAATAAATAGCTAGGTTTTGGTTTATTTCTTTTGGTATCAAGTTATCTAAAAGTTTTATATAGCATCCGGCTTTGTGCCTACATGTAATTTCAAATTGGCCCTTGAAGCCTAAAAATATTATAATATTATTTTTATGGTATTTTTAAATATGGTTTTTAACCTAAAAATTTTATTTGACAAAATTTGGTTTTAGCTCTAAAAATATTTTCTATGATTTTCGAGTATCTATCTAAACATATTTTGACTAGTAAAATATAGTTTCAAGTATCATAATTATTTTATAAAATAGGTTATAAATACTTTTCCTAAATAAATATTTTTTTCCTTATTTAGAATTTCCTTTTTAAATTCTAGATTGGATTGATCTTGATCGTGCTAATCGTACGATCCTAATTCTTGTGAATCCCAACTTTCTTATATTGACCCTAAGATAATTGGACTGTTCTGTACTCATTGAAATAGTCTGTTCCATCATTAGAGGCCATCTTGCATAGTTTTGACATCTGAGACTATTCTGTGCCAATAAGATCAAGTCATATGTCAACCCAACTTAACTCAGGCAAGTACACTATTGCTTTATGTTCTTATTATATTATAATGCTATTCATCATTGTGCTTTCATTATTATCCTGTTGAGACATGATTGTGACACGATAGGACTTGTTATATCAATGTTTGTTTATTGATTTTTAATGAGTCGGGGGGGAAAATGCTCAGTAGGTATGTGAACAAACCCCAATAAAAATTATTGTGGATAGCTAAGTCATACACCTCACATATGGGTTAGCCATACCTTTCTATTGTGGATAACCATCTAAATGATGTACCGTATTAGCTAAGTCGTTCACATGTCAAAAGGTATTTCAAATGCATTGTCTATTTACTTGTACATGTTCACTGCTAGTTGTGTTGTTCATATATGTTCTTGCTAGTCGTTTCTTGTACATATTTATTGTTTCCAGTTCATATACTTTTTTTTTTATTTTTTACTGCATCTCTACTTGTCTAGCTTATTTTGTATTAAGTTATATTATTGTAATAGGGTTGTAATTTGCTCCTTTCCCGACTGAATCGTTGCAGGTGACTTGCTATCTTATGCGCTATAGACCATACTGGTGGAGTTAGAGATATCTTGGAAGCGACCTTAGATTCTAGATAGATTAGATACTTTTTGCATTTAATTATTTAACGGGTTTGTTCCAGAATGTCATTTTGATGTATTATTGGATTTACAAATAAATTAGTGTCACTACCATATTTCTAGATAGGGATATTTTTGTCATTTTATATTACTTATATATTGTGTATTTTTTTATCAATTAAATGTGATGGTTGTATTTATTATTAGACTAGTCTATTAATTGGACCCTTCGTTAGTGAACCTATTTAGACTAGACAAGACACTTGGACCTATATTTTAGGTTGGACAAAACTAGACACATTTAAGTCATGTTAAGTCAAGATTTGGATTAGAACTAACCAAACACTTAGACCAGAAACAACCCTACATTAACTTAAGTGTTCATGACAAATCACATGGGGCATTTTAGACATTTCAAATAGGCTCCTAGGGCTCCCTTATGACTAGCCATAGCATGAGGGTTTGCTCATTCTTCTTTATTTCATTTGATTCCCCAAAACCCTAATTTAGAGCTCCCTACAAGCCCTCTCCATTTCTCACTCATTCCTCCACCAAAACCCTTCCAACCTCTCTCAAAACTTCACCCATTTTTCATTCTAGAAGTCTTGGAGCTTGGAGACCAAAGAGTAAGAGGAGAGGGTTCTAATAGCTTGGAGGATTGTGTCCTACTTGACACTTGAGTCATCTTTAAGAGTCACTAGGAATCCATATCCCAATAGGTAAACAACTTGTCATTTCTCCTAGTTTAGACACTATTTTTATGCATGACACTATTAGAAACTCACTGATGGACTAGGGTTACCCATAGGGGCAAGGGCAAGGCTCTAACCATCATTTTGGTAGAAGTTATATAGAGCTTTTGTATCATTTTTGGAAAAATTCGAAGATGGCACACTAAGTGTTTGTCATATTGTTTCATAGGTTAAATGGACATATGAATAGTGTATGAGGCTAGAAATGTGTCCACATATGGGTACTAACAGGTTGTGTCACATTACATTAGGATACACAGATAATTTAGGAGTTTTACTCCTCCTATAATTGTAATAACATGTCATATTTCATATGACACATTGCACTAGCTAGACACTACATTAATTAGCATATAATTATCATTTTAGATATATTCATGTGTTGTGGGATGATTATGACAAGGTTTGGTGTAAGTATCATGAGAGTATCAGAGTTTCAATACGATACTAGCATGGTGCACACCAAGTACTTGTAGAAATATCTTGTGTATGCACACACTTGTGTATTAGCTATACTAGTATGTGTGTGTGCATTGAGTGTGTTAGTGGTACCTAAGTGGTTGTGTCCATGTGACACTAGAGTGCATTACCTATGAGTGGCTTGTGTAGTGTATAGAGAGTGAATGAGAAGAGAAGGAAACAGTCATTGACAGTAATGAGTTATGTGTATGTGTTAACACACGCATGAGTGTTGGTAAAGGGAGTGGTAGGACATGGAAAGGGGATTAGAAGAGGAACTGTCAATATAACAATAAATAGGGTTAGATGAGAGTGTGAAGGGGGTTAGAATGTACTGTCCTAGTATGATCATGTGGGTGCTATGTGAGTGATTGGCGCTGCCCCTTAGAAACAGCCCCTATGTAAGGGTTAGAGTGTGTATTCAAATGTACATGTTAGCCTATGAGTGATGTGAGGGTCACATTGTGTGTCCTTTGTGTAGTATAGGGTGTCTTGAGTGTTTATGGATGTGTCAAGTAAAGAAAAGAGTGAACTTTGGCAGGGGGTATTAAACCCCACTGCACAGGTGCAAGTAGAGGGAGAGAAGTGGCCTGCATAGGCTACTACATGAAGCTTCTCTCCATGTGAAGAGGCCAGGCGATGCAGGGGGTTCCTACAATAGGTGAAGGGGCTCCTTGGCCCTAGGCAACAGGGGGCTTAGCACCACTACATGAAAATTAGGGCTAGCCTGTACTTGGGCCAGGCAGGGTTGGCCTTGGCAGGCAGATCGGAACTTCCTATCCCTTTTAGCAGCAGTGGTAGGCAGGCCTCCGCCCTGTGTTGCATAGGAAATGGGATACAGGGATTGGAAGCATGGTGTTGGCCCTGCAATGCAGGTTTGGCCAGAGCCTTGCACATGCTTGGAAGAGGTAGTAGTGCACCCGAATGCACTACACAGGGGAGTGCAGGGTTACACAGGCCAGGAGAAATGTGTGCAAGGCTGGGTTTGGCCATTGGCAGCAGGGTATGACCCTGCCTAGGCTAGGCGTGGTTTGGGGCAGGCACTATAATAGGTATAGGTGAAGGCAGGTCAGGACAGGCTATTTGGTCTGTGCAGAAAGTATGGGAGTGGGCTGCACTTGACAGCAGGGGAGGCCAACAGTGCCTGTGCACATGGCAGTACACATGAGGGGGGAGCTTCCCCATGTGCAGGAGCTCGCACCAGTTCTAGTGAGGAACTGGATAGTTGAGTGTGTATGTTGTGTTTGACACATGAGTGTCAAGTGAGGGCTAGTGTCATGTGAAGGGAGTTGGGTATAGACATTGTGTGTGTCACACTTGTGACAATGCATATGGTATATGTGAGTGTGTTTGTGCTAGGTAAATACATAGGGATAGGTAATAGTATTGAGTAGGTAAAGGAGAGTTTACCTAAGTATAGGTAATGACCTATGTAGGAATACCTAATAGAGTACATTACCTATGTCTAAGTATAGGTAATGTGGGATTGGGTAAGGGATATCTTAGTATAGGTATGGTAATGAAATGGTAGTTTACCATGTATATGTAAGGAACTTACCCAAAGGTATAGGAATCCACATGTAGATAGGTAATAGGGATTACCTAGTGTAAGTAATATCATAATATAGGTAACGGGTATTTACCTAATATAGGTAATAGGTAATATCATGTATAAGTAATATGATATTACCTATATGTTAGGGTAAAGGTTTACCTAGTATAGGTAATTTATGTAAATAAGTAGGCTTACCTTGGTTTGGCAAGGTAATGGCCTAAAAACCTAGGTTTGACTCTATTTGACCAAGGTTGACCAGTTTGACCCTAAATGTCAACCTTTAAGCCAAATTGACCTAGTTTGACCCTTGAAGTCTAGTTTTGACCTAGAATTGACTTAGAATGCATATGTCATCTTAGATATCCATGTTTAACACATCAGAGCACTAATTAACATGTATATCTCATATTTAAGTTTTTGTGATACCACTTTGGGCCTCGATTCACATTTACTACTCAAGACTGTAGGCGAGTACATTCTCTGATAGTTTTTATTATTTGTTGATTAATATAATTCTGGTTATAGCATTATAATACTTGATTTTCTGACACGATGGAAACGTGGATCGGTATTTTTGGATTTATTTACTTGCGACACATGCATCTTACTTGTCTGGCCTCTATTTCTGGAATCACCTACTTCATCTGGCTGGCCTCATACTTGATTGTGTGCCGAGACTTGGGTTCATTGTACTACTCGGGCAGAAAAATACTTGAATAGACATGTAAATATTCCTAAACATGCTGGAATCACCCTTTACTGGTCTAATCTAAAAAGATAGCAGTCGCACACCTCACGAGCGATGATTAATATTATCCCTAGCTATTTACATGTCGATATGGGTATTTCAAAACACTAATATAGTTATAGTCTTGCTAGACTTATTTTATATCTCTTGACTGGACTCACTATACATATTCCCGTTGGACTCTCTTATATTTTCTTGTTGGACACAATATGTATCTCAGTTAGTTCTCTTGTACTTTACAATCTTTATTTCCATATCTTGATTCACTATGCTCATCTTATTATTATTCTCTAGTTGGTAGCTGCTCTTTATATTCCTTGTCTTTATTTTATTTCTTGCTCATCATGTACTACTTGGTACAACTGTTTTATAGTTTTTATCATTTAATTGGTACTGCTGTTAGAGGTGTGGTTCGCTCCAAGACTTAATATATTTTTCAGTTGATGTGGTAGCCCATACAGGTCAAGATAAATTGTTTGGTTACATTACCGTACCAAGAAAGCCTGCGTATAGGATTAGAGTTTAGCATCTCATCCACATACTTGACCGCCTTCTCGCTTGACTCTTCGAGTTGCATCTTACTTGATCCCTTCTATCGTGATTCGTGCCCTTCTTTTGTGCTTGATAGAGATTAATAAGGTAACCCATACTAGATAGACAAGTTTCATTGCCCCAAAATACCATTAGTTTAACTCTTGTAAGTTGGGTAGAACGCCTTATAACCTAACATTCCTTATGGCTTTACCCAAGTCTTAGACATGTAGGCAGTAGGACGACTGTATAGGCACCAACATAAGACATGACTTAGATTCTTAAGGAGTTAAACTAATTCTACTTTCCTTCAATCTTAATCTCTTGTGCCCATGTTTTTTTACCATCTTGACTAATGTTGCTACTATAATCTAGTTTTGCAAGCTTACCCACTTATCAAACTTGTTCATGACTTATGCTATTGAGCACGCGCTCACTGACATATTCTAATCAGAACCGGTGCATGATGGTCTGATCAACCTAGTGCATTTTGGTTTGCTTTTTCATATATCGTTCTACATGAATTGAGATATAGTTAAACTTGCCCTCTAGAGTCTTATCCGTGACTGCGTTGGCAATTCCTTTTCGGAATTATTCAATCGCCTTTGAACCACGTATTCTTATTCGGTAACATCTTCTTCGAACTCTATATTGCTTTCGCCCTTCACCATTTTTAGAAGGACGAAAGCGCTTGTACTTAAATTTTTTCTCTAGCTGTCCTATCACTTATGACCATTACCATTCAATGTGACTTTATCTTCGTCTTAAACTACTCGTTCTTTCCTCTAATCACTTGGATGATTCCAATCATCTTTTTATTTGTGCTCTCAACCTAGATCACTAGTACACCGTTTCCCCCCCTATGACCCATATTTCCTAAGCCCTAAATTATTCTCTTTATTCCTTACTATTCTCTAATTCGTGTTATCATGATTTTATTGCCTTAAACTAGCGACCTTCGTTCAATTCCATATACATGATTTATTTTTGTCTCTCTAAATACATGTTTATGTTAAAAGCCGTCTCCTTGCCTCGCCTAATGATTTGACCGTGTTCCGTATTGATATACCCTTGTACCTTCTCAAACTCCCTACTTATTTTTAGTTTCGAGGACGAAATTCTTGTAAGTTGGATAGGATGTAAACCCCCTAAAATTCTACTACGTTTTTTAAATAAATAATTTGGTATTGATTTATAATTCGGACTTGTACGTCGCATACGAGTTGGCATTCGTCGTATTATACATCGCGTGCGAGTTTGAGTTTCGTATTTGTTCGTCGAGTGCGAATATGTGCGAGATACATATTTTTAGAAAGCATTTTTATAATAAATATTTAATCTCAAAGTAATATGTGATGGATATTTTATTTATTTAAAATATATTTCTTGATTGCTTAAAGTTGTCAAACGTATCGCATAGAGTTTATTTTATATTAAATAGTAGTAATTTAGAAAAAGGTGATTCTAAATATTTGCATACGTGATTCATGAATTTAATTCTTGAATATATATTAAATTCCTAATTTTTGAAATTATTATTTTATTTATTTATACAAGTTATAAAAAGTATTTCTAAATTGGTTTATTATGAATTAAATCAGAAATTAATTTTTTGGATAATTCTAAAATGATTTTTGAATTAAATATAAGTTTATATTTAATACAAATAAGGTACTATGTAGATAATATTAAATCAGCATCATTTATATTATTGTAACTCTCCCTTACCTATACCCATACCGCCGTTCAATTCATCTCCTTTTTCGGATTTTGTTTACTGATTTACTAGGATAAACCAAATCTTTCAAGCTTCTCTCTGTCTACCTCTTTTCTATATAAACACAAACAAACCCGTACTCATCTTGTCTATCTTGGCTTCCATCTCCAACCCTGTCGACTAGCCGAACCCCAAGCTACCCTACTCGATACGGAAACTCTGTGCTGTGGTCGTCTACGACGTCGGAGCCAGTGTCGACACCTCACCAACTCAACTCTCAGGTACCGTTTCCTCCACATTAAGCTTTATAGAACGAGTACTCATGTTCCTATAGGTTAAATCAAATCAAAAGAAAAAAAATGTAACAAAGGAAAAAGAAAAAAATAGGAGCAACGGTGGCAACAGGGCTCGGTTGCCGACCCTGTGCACATAAGAGGAAAAAAATCTTAGCAGAAGAAGAGCAATCAGCTTCCTCTTTGGTTCATGGCAAATTAAAACAAGTAAAATTACTAGTGTACCCTCGACAACCGTTAGTTTATATACAATGCGTGGAGTACATGCACAGAAGAAACATTGGAAGCAACAATCTAAACTAGTATGTTGCATACATAGGAAGGGAAGCATAGAAAGAAAGAAAGCATGCAAACATGTGGCTTCCTCTGACACCACTCTTTATCTTTTTTTTTTATCATTTTAGACCCTAGATTGATTTGTCTTTACATAAACTCCACATCACTATCTACTATTCACGTTAACATAGGAACACACCACAGCTTCCTTGTTTTCTTTTCCACCCAATTAGTAAATTAAGCATGTAACCCATTCCAATGTTTTATATTTGCATCTAACGTTCATCTTTCTCATCTCAACTAATCAATTCTTTATTTAAAGAAAAATTTTGACTTACCCCCCACTTGCATTATCCATATTAAGGGTGCACTCCACAGTTTTACATTAATAAAAAAATATCCCCATTTTGGACGGAAACCGTCAAAAAAATTAAATTTTGGACGAAAATGCCCTTGGGTTCTTCCTTCCTCTTTGTTTTTTCTTCCCCCCCTCCCCGCCACCGCTCTCCCCCCTCCCAGCCACCGCCACCGCCATCGCTACCCCCCCCTCCCCACCTCCGACGGGCGACGGCAACAGCAGCGACAGCGGCGGCGGCGGCGGCAACAGCGACGGTGGCAGCAGTTGCAGCGGCGGCGGCGGCGACAGGATCGACGGTGGCGGCGGGCAGAGGCAGGGAGGGGGGGAGCGGAGGCGATAGCGGGGAGGGGGGGAGCGGTGGCGGGGGGGGGGGGGGGGGGGGGGGGGGGGGGGGGGATGGCCGGGGGGGGGGAGGGGGAAGAAACAAAGAGGAAGGAAGAACCCAATGGCATTTTCGTCCATAATTTAATTTTTTGACGGTTTCCGTCCAAAATGGAGGTATTTCTTCATTAATGCAAAACTGTGGGGTGCACCCTTAATATGGGTAATACAAGTGGGAGGTAAGTCAAAATTTTTCTTATTTAAAAAGGATTCCATATTCTTTGTTTCAATTTCCAAAGCAGCATGTTTGCATTTAGACTAGATATTTGTACATAAGCCCCCATATTTGACTCTTATTCAATATAATATTACAAACCTAACCAATGGATAAAAATATAAATCCTGCTGATTAGTTATATAGTAGAATATATAGTATGTAAGTAACAGTAGCTAATTGCAGTTACTAGATTATATATATATATATATATATATATATATATGAATTGAATTTTTGTACACTTTCAATTAAGAGTAATTAAATAATATGAATAATATAAGATAACCTATATCTAATTGAAATAACAGTTGTGAACAAATTATTTTAGGCAATTTGTGAAATCAAGACTTGGATCTTTACCTTCGGTGTGGACTTGGTCAAGTAGCAGGCAAGTATACCTTGCCCACTGTACAGTATTTTTATGCATTTTTCTATATAGTAGTTTCTTTCCTGTCATATTTCATTACCTTCTCCCTATGTTCATACCAGTGATATTTTTCTCATTTTATGTGCACGTACATTATTCTCTTTATCCTGCATATCACTGCCACTCCATGTATAGATCATGATAGTATTGCCTAGTCCTGTGCCACATTCATTGGTATGTCTTGACCTGTATCTTACTTGTACCTTGACTTGAGTCGACCTGACTGGACACTGTATAGTTTCTTGAGACAGAGAGGACATTTACTAGACATACAGGCTATATGATAGTTTCTGCTGGCCGATAGTTCGGATGAGCTTCGGTTGTATTGATATTCTGTTGGCCGTTAGTTTCGTGCTATGGTTGTAATATTATGTTGGTCGTTATTCACAGAGGAGATGCGATTGAGATTATTCTGTTGGCCGTTAGTTTCGGATGAGCTACGGTTGTGATGGTACTTGTATCTGTTAGCCCAAGTGTTGAACATTATCCTTGATGTTACGTCTTCATGTAGATTGGTTAGACGTAGAGTACCATATTTCTGTCATTTTTTTATGCATGTTTATTTACTGTTACATTCGGCATGTATATTATGTATCTTGCTACGTCCCTCTGAGGACCTGGTGATCTCTCTAGGTGTGTGCTTCTTGACTATCTGCAGGTATTCTAGACAAGGCCGTGATCTTCTCCATTTCTTCGAAGATGATTGCTTTTGGGTCGTCCCTGCTACTTTACAAATTCTTTTTTTTGTATATTTTCTCTCATAATTGGTAGTGGATTTGTCTCTACCCAACTCCATGTACAAATGACTAATCCTTATTTGATTCTATAAAAGTTTTATCTTTAATTTTATGGATGAGATTAGTTGCCATGGCTTTACTGCACTTTACAGCTTACATATATTCACTATACGGCTGGCTTGCGCACGCACCCGCATCCCAAAAAGTGGGTGCGGGTCGTGACAGTTGACGAGCTTGATGATACATATCCTATCTATTACGGTGCTCCAAAGACCCAAGGAGTGGATCCCCAGGCAGAGTAACTTAGTGTCACTCCCCGTTTTTGCAATACATAAATTTTTTTGCTTTTTTCGGTATATGGTATATGGTACCAGTATCTTGATTGCATGTATTTTGTATATGCACCTGGCCATGGCATGGAATAGTATAGGACAATGAGGACGTCTTGCGCAGAGTCTTTTTCTTGATTAAGTCATTGGTACTGACTTATCTCAAGCTTGACCCTTGTCCACTTTGGGAGTCAGTGTAGGACAACGAGGACGAATTCCTACCCAACTGACTCAGGAAGCATATTTTATTCGTATGCCTCCAATCACTTTTCTTCTAGGGTATAATTATTGCTTGTGCATTTACTTAATTGTTGGTTCTTCCGTTATCTGTTCATATGCCATGCATTGCTTGATAATTGTGTTTGCTATATGTCCTTTGTATGTTTCTTGATCGGAGAGCGCGCTCGACTAGCCTTATCGAAATTTCGAGGACAAAATTTTTCTAAGGAGGGTAGAGGTGCCACTCCCCATTTTTAGAATACGTAATTTTTTCTTTTTTCTGTATATGGTATCTGGCACCTGTATTTTGATTGCATGTATCATGTATTTGCACCTAGCCATAGCATAGAACAATATCTCATCGTGGAGCAGTGTGCCACCCTTGTGCTTGTTTTGTTGTAGGTGTGGTTCACTGCTTCGATGATTGGATTACTGGACCATGTTGCATTTAGTGTTCTATTTAATTAATTAGTTTACAAGTTGTAGGATGTAATAATTAATATGTCATATTAGTCACATGGTTAGGGCATGCTAGGATTAGGGTTTTATGAACCAACCCACCCACTATAAATATTCTCTTTCACTCTCTCTCATCATTAGCCCTCACTTATTTTCCTCAACAACTCTTAGGCAAGTACATCTTGCACTAAATGGACAAACCACTCACATTTTTTATTTCTTATTATTTTTTTGATATTATTAGTCTAGATTGTTCATCTTTTCATTCTCTACAAGTTTAGTTCTTGGATTTTTTGATTTTAGTGGCTATTTGTGTAGATCTAAGTTTCTAAAACTAGGGTTTTATAGGTTTTTATGGTTTTTATCTACCAAACTTGGTTATTTTCGAAAAATAATTATTCCATCCTGTAGAGAATTTGATTTCATTCAGTTTTGGCTTTTATTTTGCTTGATTTCGTGTCCTATAGCTCAAGTTGTGGACATTGAATGTTTTGAGAACTCCATGGTCAAAAACTTGCTGTTATGGGATGATGACTTCCCCCGCGAGCCGTGCTCCCGCGCCTGCACGCTGTGGGGGTAGTTTGACCCCGTGTCCTGCGTGCCCGCGTGCCGCGAGACCATGGGTCGTGCTCCCACGTGCTATTCCCCGTGGATCAGTTTGTCCCCGTGCGCCGTTCTTCCGTGCCCCGCATGCCGTTGGCAGTTTTGTCCACGAACGCTGCATGTCTGCGTGCCCGTGCACCGTATTTCTGTGCCCCGTGCGCCATAGGCAGTATTGTCCACATGCCTCGCATGTTTGTGCGTTGAATGTGCCGCACGCCTCGCACGCTCGCGTGCTGTGCATCCGCGCCCCGTGCACCGCGGACAGTCTTGTCCACGCGTGCCGCGTGTCTACGTACCCCACGTGCCTGCGCCCCATGCACTGTGCACCCGTTCCCCGTGCACCGTGGGCAGTTTTGTCCACGTGCACTGTGAGTCTGCACGCGTCTGTTTGCCATTGATCGTCGTGGAACAGAACAATTTTATGGAAGGACTGAACTTGATTCACAATTACAAACTCGCTTGTACAAAAGAGAGCCTAGGAACAAAACCTATAAAAAGCAATCTAAGTACAATTGTTTAGTTTTGATTCTGGAGGGTGACTGTAGAGGCTCGGGAAAGTATTATCAACTCTGCCTTACTCCTTGGACGATCGAACACAACCTCGGCTCAGGTGAAGAAATGCTCTCTGAAGACACGAAGGGAAGAGTCTGCTTCCCAGCTTTGTGTTATTTTTTTATCCCTCTATGTGTGTCTGTAAGGGAATAGCACCTTGCTATTTATAAGAATTCATAAGGGATGGGATGTACAGCCGCGTGGCAAATTTCGGGCCACATAGTTGTAACTGTGCCTCGAGTCTCGATTTATAGTGGACAGCTGGGGATTGGTTGAGATTGACCATGATCTGTTTGTTGCAGTAAATCTGAACTGTTAAGACTTGGTCAGTCTCTACCACGTGACTCAACTACTATTCTGTGGCGAACCGCATGAAGGATGTATCCTGGCTGAGCCGCATGAGGGACTGTCTCATAACCGAGCCGCCAGAAGAATGTCTCATGACCGAGCCGCATGAAGGACGTCTCATGATCGAGCCACATGAAGAATGTCTCATGACCGAGCCGCATGAAGGAATGTCTCATGACCGAGCCGCATGAAGAAATGTCTCATGACCGAGCCGTATGAAGGAATGTCTCATGACCGAGCCGCATGAAGGATGTCTCATAACTGAGCCGCATGAAGAATGTATCATGACCAAGCCGCATGAAGAATGTCTCATGACCGAGCCACATGAAGGACGTCTCATGACTGAGCCACATGGAGGACGTCTCATAACCGAGCCGCATAAGAGATATCTCATGACTGAGCCGCATAAAGAGTGTCTCATAGGCGATCCGCATGAAGAGTTTCCTTTGGTTCATGAACTGTGCCGGATGTCATGATGATTTTTTCGTCTTTTCAGGAGCACGTCGCGTCTTATCTTCGTGTCAAAGCTGTCATATTTGTTAGAGTTGTCACCCTTGTGTCAGAGTAATTACGGCCAGCTACATAAGGAGACATTTATTGCTTAGGCTGATTTCGAACCGCATAATGCTCCCCATTGCTCTTGGACCGTATGAAGCTTTCTGGGTTTTGAGCCGTATGAGGCTCGATGTTGATTTCAAGCCTTATAGAAAATCCCCTTCTTTTTCATGCTTCGACAAGACCTCCTTCAAAGTTTTTAATTTGTAAAATTGAAATACTTTGAATAAGAAGCATGGAAAGTCGAGCTGTTTAGGTGTGACAATCCTATCAGAGGTAGCATGGACGTGATAGGTTTGGGTACTTTCGCTGGAGATTTTATGTGGACTTATCATCCTTGGCGTACCTTGGTTTTAGGTACAGATAATAAGTTGAGAGAGGGAACCATTATATGTACTCAGAGGTGGTAAGATCATGGTAAATATAGGGTTGATGGTAATGAGGACGTGGTGGGAGTGGACTCAGATGAGGATACATAGAACAACTCAGAGGTAATATGGAAGTAAAAGTTCTACGTAACGGGTAATGAATGCCACGGAACAACTGGGTTCCAGAAGCATATGATTGTGAAAAAGGGGTGCATGTACTAGAGGACCTAATACAGCATTTATGGTCAACAGAGAACATTTGTGGACCTATTATCCTTTTTGTGTACTGGCGGTGCGAGTACGAAAAATAAGTGGAGAGAAAACCAACATATTTACTCAGAGGTAATGAGGACGTGGTAAATATGGGTCGAAAGTAGAGCCTTCCTACTCAGAGGTAATGAGGACGTGGTAGGAGTGGGCCTAATGAGGATACACAGAACAACTCAGAGGTGCTATCAACGTGGAAGTTCTATGTATTGGGTGGTTTGTTTGTGATGGACGGGAAAACAACTCAGAGGTAATATGGACGTGGTTGTTTCGGGAATTTTGTGGACCTGTTACCTTTTTTTATGCACTGAAAGCACGGGTAACAGATTCTGAGGTAAATACTTTCTTAAGGAGGAAATTCAGAGGTATGATCATACATGACTTGCTGTTCGGAAGATGAATTCATTTGGGGTAACTAGAGTGTAAGTTCAGCGGTACTTAAGGGTACATAATCCAACAATCTGGTTGATTCGGAGGGTGTCGTTTAGACATAATACTTGTTCAGGAACTTGTCGTTGATGGGCATCATGAGCAAGTCTCCATTTTACTTTGCGAGACGGTATGCACCATTGGAGAATACAGCCTCAATGATGAATGGGCCTTCCCACTTGGGCTGGAACATGCCGGCGGTTTTATGAGTCATAACCATCGGCCTACGAACTGCCAAAATGAGATCGCCTACTTGGAATGTCCTTAGTTTGACCTTTTTGTTGAAGGCTCCAGAGATGCGTGCTTGATAAAGCTCGATTCGTTGTTGAGCTAGCAGATGCTTCTCATCTAAGGCCTCCAATTCTTGTAGCCGACGACGGTAATTATCATCCGACGTTAGTCGATAAATGAGGGCGACGCCGAACGAGGGGATTTTAGTTTCTAATAGGAAAACTGCCTCACTTCCGTATACCAAAGAGAATGGCGTGTTCCCAGTGGCTGTCCGGACTGTAGTACGGTACACTCATAAGCATTCGCCAAGCTTTTCATTCTAGTCACATTTGTTTGAGGACACGAACTTTTTGAGAAGCTTGATTATGGTTTTGTTGAAAGCTTCAGCCCGACCATTAGTCGCCGGGTTGTATGGTGTTGAAGCAACATTCTGAATTTGATGTTTGTCATAAAACCGATAGAAGGCATGGCTTGCAAACTGCGGACCATTGTCATGGACGATCCTTCGAGGTAGTCCAAAGCGATAGATGACGTGATGCTTAACGAAGTTGATCACGTTTGATATCTTCACTTCTGCAAGCGGAACAACTTCAGCCCATTTGGAGAAGTAGTCCGTAATTGCGAGTATAAAGCGGTGTCCTCTGGATGAGGACGGGGTTATTGGACCAATGATATCCATTCCCCATGCCTCAAATGGCAGGATGCCACCGTCGGATGTAGGAATTCGGATGGTTGGTGTATAAAATCTGCGTGGACTTGAAAAGCTTTATATTTTCTTGCATAGGCTATCGTATCTGCCACCATCGTAGGCCAGTAATAGCCCATTCGGCGAAGGTGGTCTTGTAATTTCGGGCCAGGTTGATGGGCCCCGTAAACGCCATCGTGAGCTTCGTGCACGGCTTCTTTGGCTTCCGTATTTGACAAACACTGGAGCAGTAATCCATCATAGGATCGCCGATACAACATCTTTGTCTCTGTATCCTAGAAGAATCTGAGAGAATATCTTCTAATAGAAGTGGCTTCTTTCGGATTTTTTGGCAAGATACCATAGACTACGAAGTCAGTAAATGGAAGTCTCCAGTCCTGTGTTTCTGTTTGCCATGAAATATAAAATAACAGAACAATTATATCGGAGGACTGGACTTTTACTTCACAATACAAACTCGCTTGTACAAAGAAAGCCTAGGGACGAAAACCTAGGTACAACAATCTAAGTATAATTGTTTATTTTTGATTCTGGGGGGTGACGGTAGAGGCTCGGGAAAGCGACGACAGCTCTGCCTTACCCCTTGGACGATCGGATGCAGCCTTGGCTTCGGGGAAGAAATGCTCTCGGGATGCCCTCTGTGCGTGCCTTTATCTCTCTGCTCTCTCTCTTCAAGTCTCTCCAGGTGATCTGGTGCCCTTCTAAAAAAGTCCTCATCGCAAGGGAATGGCACCTTGCTATTTATAGAAGTAGGATGCAATCATTAGGGTTTGCAATGATTGCCTTCTTGATAAGTCGGCGGTTAAGGATCAATTAATATGGGCCCTTCATTCTGATTGTAGCAAATCAAGGTAATTAATGTAGATTGCATCAAATCTCTGTGGACAATTAATAATGATTGCCATAAATCTTTATGATTTGTTATGCCAAGCTCGGATCTCCCGCCACGTGTTCAATTAGCATGATTGCAAATGATCTGATTTGATCCCAGTAATTATGAGGATGGCACTAAACCTGGTTGTTGGGATTTGTTGATGAATATTGATCGATTTGATGCCACGTGTCCCATTATTATTATGCTGCTAGCTGTAGGACGCGAAAAAAATTAATCTTCTGCCACGTGTCTTAACCACGAGCCACTTAGGAAATCTCAACCGCATGAGGATTGTTCCCTACTGAGCCGCATAAGACTGGCCATGTAAGGAAATGATCTGAGCCGCATGAGCGTAGGTGACCGCATGATGGGTGGCATCTCAGTGAGCCGTATGAAGATAGTCTTCGTGAGCCGCATAGGGTAGGCTTTGCCTGAGCCGCATGAGGTGGCCTCTCCCTGAGCCGCATGGGATGGCCTCTGCCTGAGCCGCATGGGGTGGCCTTCCGCCTGAGCCGCATGCGACTGTCCACGTGTCAAGGCCGCATGAAGGATTTTGGGGTTTGTGTCAGAGATTTCCTTCATTTCCCTAGGAGTCTATCATTATGACAGGGTCTTTATGGCAGCTTTATGTCAGAGCCGTCAGCTCTCCTTTATGTCAGAGCATTAAATAGGGTCTTTACTTAATGGCCAATTGCATGAGCGAACCGCAGAAGGCCACGTGGTGTTTGCTTGAGCCGCATGTCCAAGTTGGTGACTATTGAACCGCATGATGCTCTTGAGCCGCATGAAGCTCGTCTGTTTTTGAACCGCATGGGTTTTCCTGTTCTGAGCTGTATGGGCAATCATGCTCTTTTTCATGCTTCTACAAGACCCCCTTCAAAGTTTTCAATTTGCAAAATTGAAATACTTTGAATAAGAAGCATGGTCATGTAAAAATTCTTCGGGCCGCATGGGATGTTCTGGCCGCATGGATGTCTCAGCTGCATGGCCTCCTCAGCCGCATGGCCATCTGAGCCGCATGGGCTTTCCAGCCGCATGGGCTGCTTGGCCGCATAGGCTCCTTGCCACGTCTTCATGCCACGTGTGCAAATCTTTGCATTGATTGCCTTTGATTTGAGCCGTCTTTTGGGGGGAGTCCCAAGAGTCTAGCCTTGAATAGTCGGATTGCCTTGATAACCGAAGAGTCAGTTCATTACACGATGATCGATACGTCGGTCTATGGGCTTCGTCTATAAATAGCAACATGTTTTTAGCAAGAAGACTTCTTTACTTTCTACTCTTGCCCTAGCTTTCTTGTCTTCATCTTCCTTTTCTGATCATCAGCAATGGCTCCCAAGTCCTCCCAGGTTGCGGCGAAGACTGCGACGAAGGGTAAGGGTGCGGCCTCGGCGTCGGCTGCGGCATCCGAAGCTCACTCCGACGTTCATCCTGCTGTTAAGGGTAAGGACTTGGGAAAGTCCTAACAACGGCTCTGTTGCATGCTTTATGCACAAGCCTTTAATGCAGACTGTTCGAATTGTATGACCATCTTTTGACTTTGTTTCTTTTTATCTTTGATTCTTGCAGCAACCCTGTCGAAGGCTGAGATCATTGTGAAGGAAGAGTTGCTGCCCCTTTTCAAACAAGAATCATTGCTTGTTAAGGAAGAGGTAACACCAGAAGCGGAGGAGCAAAAAAGAGAGCTGGCGCCCATTGCTGTAAAGGAGGAGCCCCAGTCTGACGGCGGTAGTACTAGGAGTTCTGATCTTCCTATTTCGGACGAGGATCTTGCTCAAGTACATCCTTTATATGCAAAATGGTTGAGGGATTGGTATATGCGTCCCCGCAACTAGCATATATGGGCTCTCACAAATGTTCGTCTTTGTTTTGATACTTCTGTCTGTCTTTAGCCGCGGTTTATGTCTTGCTTCTTTTGGACATCGATGTAATCTCTTTTCCTTTTGTCTGAATGAAATTATAGAGGAATTTTTTGGCTTTCTCGTGAGATGTAGTCACGTGAATGTCACCGCCTTTGAATGACTGGGATACATTCGCTCTATTCTTTGTTTAGTAGTAGTTGCCCCCATGAGAGACTTTTTATGGACCTATTATCCTTGGCGTATCCTGATTCTGGATACGGATAATAAGTTGAGAGATAAACCAACATACTTACTCAGAGGTAATGAGGACATGGCAAGTATGGGGGTTTTACCGCGGAGTCTTCATACTTAGAGGTAATGAGGACATGGCAGGAGTGGGCTCCATGAAGGGGTACATAGGACGACTCAGAGGTAATGAGGACATGAAAGTTCTATGTAGAGGGGTGATTTGTTTTTGGCGGAAGTGAAACGACTCAGAGGTAACATCGACGTGGTCATTTTGAAAATTTGTGGATCTGTTACCCTTTTTGTGCACTGAGAGTGCGGGTAGTGGATCATGAGGGAGGAGCTCTTTCAGAGAAATAAGTTCAGAGGTATGGTCATACATGACTTATTATCTGAAAGAGTGACCAGAATGTAAGTTCAGAGGCACCTGCGGGTACATAACTCGATAATCTAGGAGATTGTGAATATGAGTTCAGCGGTACCGGAGGGTACGTAACTCGACAATCTAGAATTTGGAGAATGTGAGTTCAGCGGTACCGGAGGGTACATGACTCAATAATCTAGAATTTGTAATATGAGTTCAGTGGTACCAGCGGGTACATAACTCAATAATCTGGAATTTGGAATATGAGTTCAGCGGTACCGGCGGGTACATAACTCAATAATCTAGAATTTGGAATATGAGTTCAGCGGTACCAGTGGGTACATAACTCAATAATCTGGAATTGGGAGAATGTCGTTTAGACGTAATATTTCTTCAGGAACTTGCCGTTGACGGACAACATGAGCAAGTCTCCATTTTGTTTTGCGAGGCGGTAAGCACCGTTGGAGAATACGGCCTCAATGATAAATGGACCTTCCCATTTTGGCTGGAATTTGCCGACGATTTTGTGAGTCATGACCATCAGCCGCCGAACTGCCAGAACGAGATCGCCCACTTGGAATGTTCTGATTTTAACCTTCTTGTTGAAGGCTCCGGAGATACGTGCTTGATATAGCTCGATTCGTTGCTGAGCTAAGAGGCGCTTTTCATCTAAGGCCTCCAACTCTTGTAGCCGGCGACGGTAGTTATCGTCTATTGTCAATTGGTAAGTGAGAGCGATGCGGAGCGAGGGTATTTGAGTCTCCAATGGGAGAACTGCCTCACTTCCGTACACCAGAGAGAATGGTGTGTTCCCTGTGGCTGTTCGGACTGTGGTACGGTACGCCCATAAGCATTCACCAAGCTTCTCGTTCCAGTCGCGTTTGTTGGATGACACGAACTTCTTGAGAAGTTTGATAATTGTTTTGTTGAATGCTTCTGCCAACCCATTCGCTGTCGGATTGTATGGTGTTGAAGCAATATTCTGGATGTGATGCTTGTCGCAGAACCGATAAAAGGCATGGCTTGCGAACTGCGGACCATTATCATGGATGATCCTTCGGGGTAGTCCAAAGCGATAGATGACGTGATGCTTGAGGAAGCTGATCACGTTTGAAGTCTTCACTTCTGCCAGCGGAACAGCTTTCGTCCATTTGGAGAAGTAATCTGTGATGGCAAGTATGAAGCGATGTCCTCGGGAAGAAGGTGGAGAAATCGGACCGATGATATCCATTCCCCATGCTTCGAATGGCTAGGACGCCACTGTCGGATGTAGAAATTCGAATGGCTGGTGGATGAAGTCCGCGTGGACTTGGCAGGCTTTGCACTTTCTTGCATACTCTATCGCATCTGCTACCATCGTGGGCCAGTAGTAGCCCATTCGGCGAAGACGGTCTTACAATTTTGGGCCAGGCTGATGGGCCCGCAGACACCGTCATGAGCTTCGTATACGGCTTCTTTGGCTTCTGCGTTTGACAGACACCGAAGCAATAATCTATCGTAGGATCGGCGATACAGCATTTTCGTCTCTGTATCGTAGAAGAATCTGAGAGAACGCCTTCTGATAGAGGTGGCTTCCTTTGGGTCCTCCGGCAGAATGTCGTAGACTACAAAGTCAATGAATGGTTGTCTCCAGTCTTGTGCCTTGTCGATTGTCTGAGCGGAATAACTTGCCACGAATTGAACATTGTTATTGGGACAGACCAGTTCATGGCCTATCACATCCACCGATTGATGAGCATAGTTCGGAACCGCTAGAGAAGCGGCAAAGCCAGCTAAGGCATCGGCTTCGATATTTTGGAGTCTGGGGACGTGTTCGATGAAGAACCCTTCAAATGACGAGATGATGTTGATTGCTATTTGGTGATAGGGGATCATGTCTTTATGGCAAACTTCGTATGAACCCCGAATCTGATTGACGATTAACTGCGAATCGTCATATGCTTCGAGATATTCTACCCCCAGCTCTCTTGCAAGTTGAAGGCCAATGACCAAAGCGTTGTACTCGTCCACATTGTTAGAGCAGGGTTCTGTGAGGGAGCAAGCACGATTGATCACCAATCTGGAAGGAGAAACCAGCACCACCCCGACTCCGACGACAATGTTGCCCTTAGGTCTGGTCCTTGAGGCGCCGTCGAAGAACATCCGCCATATATCATCGTGAGAGGTTGCATACGAGTCTGCGACCTCATCTGGGATGTCTTCATATACTCTGGACGACTCCGAGCCTGGATGGGCTGCTAAAATGTCTGCCATGGCTTGACCTTTAACAGCCTTTAGTGGGACGAAGATCATATGATAAGGAGACAGTAATATTGCCCATGTAGCGAGGCGAGAGCTGAGTGCCCCTGGTTTAGTCATGAGGACCCTGAGGGGGTTGACTCGTGATATCACATGTATGGTTTGCCCCGTGACATAGTGTCTCATTTTTTGAATGGCGAACACCAGGACGAGGCATTCCTTCTCCACGACGGTATATCGGTGCTCTGGCCCGATCATCATTCGACTGAGGTAATATATAGCTTACTCATGGCCTGTATCGTTGTTTTGTGCTAGAAGAGCGCCGAGGGAATGCTCCATTGCTCGTACATAGAGCAGAAATAGTTTTCCAGCAACCGGGGCCACTAGGACTGGAGGGTTCGACAAATATTCTTTGATGCTGTCGAAGGCACGCTGACATTCTTCGTCCCATACGAATGAGACGCCCTTCTTCATGAGATGGGTGAATGGCTGACAATGCCCGGAGAGGTTGGAAATGAACCTCCTGATGTAAGCTAACCTCCCTTGGAGGCTTCGAAGTTCTCGATGGTTTTTCGGGGGACCCATCTCCATGATTGCCTTCGTATTCTCAGGGTCTACGTGGATGTCCTGGGAGGTGATGATGAAACCCAAGAACTTCCTGCTGGATACGCCCAGGAAGGACTTCGTAGGGTTCATTTTCAAATTGTGCGCTCGCATCAGGTCGAACACCGTCCTCAGATCCTGTAGATGGTCTCCCTTATAGCGACTCTTGACGGCGATGTCATCAACATAGCACTCCACAGTCTTACGCAAGTGGTCTCTGAAGATGATACTCATGGCTCTTTGATATATGGTGCCAGCATTCTTTAAACCGAAAGACATGACTGTGTAGCAGTATGTGCCAATCGGTGTTCGAAATGATGTATGCTTTTCGTCGTCTGGAGACATCTTAATTTGGTTGTACCCCGAGAAACCATCCATGAATGACATGCATTCGAAGCCGCATGTGTTGTCGATCATGATGTTTGTGATAGGGAGGAGGAATTCATCTTTTGGACATGCCTCGTTCAGATTGTGGAAGTCGATGCAGATTCGAATCTTTCCATTCTTCTTGAGGACCGGTACTATGTTGGCGACCCAATCCGGATGTTGTTCTTCACGAATGAAGCCACTGGCTATTAGTTTGTTGACTTCGGCTTCGATCGCATCCAAGATGCCCGGGAGGAAGCGTCGCTGTTGTTGTTTGACCGGCTTTGTATCTGGCTGAATGTTGAGCTTGTGAAGGGCAACCTCGAGGTTTAGTCCTGGCATGTCTTCATAGCTCCAGGCGAACACATCAATATATTCTTTGACAAGTTCCAGTAGCGATTCTCGCTCTTCTTCGGTCAGGCCTTTACTGACAAAGACTGGTTTTGGAGAAGATTCGCTGCCGAGGTCAACCTGTATAACCTCATCTTCAGTAGGAGGTTCTCTCTGTTCGAACCGCTTTTTCCATTGTGCATCAAGCTGTTGGGCCCATGGCTCTAACTCGAGGATTTCAGGAATGTCTTCATCTTCTTCGTAAGCATCAGCGAATGCCATATTGACTGACAGGACTTGTCTGAATACGTCTCCGATGCTGGCATCAGAATTTGGTGACCCGGTTGAATGTGAATGCCAGTCGCATTCCTCATCTGAACTTTTAGGGGTCATTGCGGGCGTAACATACCCTAATCTATATCGGGTCTTGCTGTAGTAGTCCCGTGGTTTGCTAGCCGGGACTGGTGGCTTTAAAGGTAATCGTCGACCAGTGCCGTGGTTCGAGCCAGGCGTAGTCTCCAGATCATACCCCTGTTTTTACATAAGGTATTTGGATTGGGGGCTATAAAGATACAGAGGCAGTCTCCCGGCATCTGATTCGAGATCGACCTTCTCTATGGTGAAGGGTTGTGGATCATCCTTTCGGCCGAAGATGATTGGATGGTCCCCTCCCTCGATGATACGGTAAGCGTCTTCCACTGGAGTAAGCTGATTTGTGGTGTAAACATTTGTCACTTGTGTGTGTAGGTGAGTGCCTATACCGTGTTCCATAGCATACATTGTATAAAGCTTATTAAGCTCGAGGTAGTTCAAAGATAGCCCTTTATTGATGAAGTAAGATATCTTTTCTAGCAGGATTACATCATCTGCGGAGGGAACATCAGTGTGGGCAGCCACATACTTGGCCAGTTCCGGCTCTTCATCGGCCACCCCCTGTGTAAATGAAGACTGAGATGATGACCTGGGCAGCTTGATCATCAGGGGTTCTGTTGGTAGGGCCGAACGTAGAGTTGTTGGCAAACTAGCGACCCCCAGTTTGGTATTCGATGCTGGGCGGGGAGTTGTTGGCTCGCTAGAAGCCCCAGACTCTGCATCGAGGTGACGATTCTTCTTGGGAAGGCGTATCGTCATTGGCTTGTCGGAGGGGTTGAGTTTCTCCGTTTGTGGCTGGTCGACTCTTGGCAGTCTGATTGTCAGTGGCTCCGTTGTGGGTCTTGGCGCTTGGCCGGACCTTGGCAGCCGGGTTATCATTTGCTCTTCTTGTGCCAAGAGGCTGATTGCGTCCTTACGCAGAGCGGCCGTAAGGGGTGCGGACTTGCCAGGTTTGCGAGCTTAGAGGTGGATTGTCAGAGGTTCTTCTGATCCTGTGGCCGTCTCAGTGCGAGCTTGCACATCTCCTTCACCAAGGTGCCTCTTCGAATTTTCGTATAAGCAGGAGTCTGAGTAGTAGGATTTGACCCCTTTGAAGGGATCGATGTCGGCAAATTCTGTCCTCACGAAGCCATGTTTGTCGACATACTTGAAGCACTGGTGTAACGTAGAAGGCACAATCATATAATCGTGTATCCAAGGGCGCCCCAGGAGGATATTGTATGAAGTATCCGCATCTATGACGTAACAGGTCACTTCTGACTGAAGATCGCCAATTTGGCACTTCAAGCGAATCTTCCCAATTGGATAGCTCCTGCCCGAATTGAAACCGCTGATGGCGGTGCTTGTTGGCGTTAGGCGATGCATAAGAATGCGGAGATGATGTAACAGACCCTTTGGGATGATGCTTATGGAAGAGCCAGGATCAATGTGCCTCTGATCCACCTTTACGTCACCGATGTATCCAGTGTAGTATAACGGACGATCGTGTAGGTTGGTCTTGATGAGCATATCCTGTGGAGTGAAGACAATGTTGGGCATCGCTCCTGTGCAAGCGCTGTCTTGGAGATTTGCAGGTGGGCTCTCTCTTGTGAGGTTGACCTGAGCCAGATAGGCGTCGGCATTCTGGAGTGCATCGCTCAAAGCTGTGCGAACATCCTTTGAGAGTCTTAGGAGCTCGTATAATAACAATTTGGCCGGTGTGTTGGCCAATTGTGCCAAGATGTCGAAGTTGTAGGGCCTCTCCAGCCCCCGAGGTGCCTCTTTTTGGAGGGATTTGTCAAAGCGAGTCTCCTTCGGCCTAGGCTTGTCGGTCGTCGGAGGTTGAGAAGGTCCTGGAGCGTCAGCAGTAGCTGGCTGATGATCTTCAGCCGAGTTATCAGCCACAGGTTAGGATTGTGCCCCAGATCGGGTAACGACAGTCGTGACTTCTTCGATATCTGTCGAGATTGTACGGTAGGACATGACTTTTCTACTCTTCTTCCTGCGAATGGAAGATGGTGTGGACTGAGTCACCTCAAGTACCATGTCTGAATGGACCCACATGACCTCCCCCAGTGATGTGGTGAGAGACATTAGACCAGCAGCCTGATCCCGAGGAGGTGAAAGATTAGCAATCTCCATTTTCGCCAGAGGGATGGGTACCGCACCGTCTTGAGTCTCTGTTGGAGGAAAGCTGCTGAATTGTACGGATACCATGTTGGCCACCACGGTTACCTCCTCGAAATCGATGGCCAGAGCCTTCGAATCGATTAGATGTTGGATGTATCGTTTCAATTGGTAGCAGTCGTGTGTAGCATGGTGGACGTAGCGGTGGTAATGGCAGTACTTTGGGCTCTCCATTTCTGCCGGCCGAGGTTTCTGTCTTGGTGGAGGGAGCTGAATTCTATCTCCTTGTATGAGCATGTCCAAGATGGGCTTGACATGACCGTCTCCGAAGGAGTAGGTCATTTGCGGCCATTGTTTGTCTGCCGGTTTTGACTCAGGTTGCTGGGCAGTGTCGGCCACCATAGCCTGCTTGCCCTTGTTGTCCCGATTGTTGGAGGAGTTACCACCATTGTTGTTGTTGGTATTAGGGTGCTTGCCCTTGTCCTCTCCCTCCGAGATGTGCAATCCCAGTTGGCGAGCCTTCTTCAACCTGTCTTCGGTGCTAGTGGCACTGATGATAAACGTCTTCCAGTCCTTAAATTGACTTTCACCCATCCAGAGGCTGATTGTTGGAAGCAATCTCTTTTGGCAAATTTCAATCAAGGAGGAATCCGGGTTACCAGACGGCAACTTCATTACGGTTTGGCGAAACCGCTCAATATAGTTTCTTGTCAGCTCCTTCTCCCCTTGAACGACGTCCATGAGGGTGGACATCATTACGTCTTGTCCTGCTTCGTAGAATCTCTCCAAGAACATGCGCTTGAAGTTGGCGAAGGAGTGGATGCAGTTGTCTGGCAGGTTGCGATACCAGTCGAAGGCGACCCCTTCCAATGCCCCAATGAATAATCGTGTAAGGATGGCATCGTCATGGGGCATATGGTCGATGGTGACCTCGAAGTAAGTGATGTACCGACTTGCGGAGGTCTTACCATCGTATGGATTGATATGGAATGGTTTATACTTTGGTAGGAAGGGAACATCTCTCCACGCAGCGGGATACGGTTGTCATATCCTGAGGTCTTGGCAGTTTTCCAAAAGTCTCCCAAAATCTAGGGAGCAAACATGGTCGTTTCAGACCCGTCTGACTTGCGTGAGGCTATCCTCCACAAACGCAAGGAAAGAGAGGGGGCCTCGGGGTACAAAGAGTCCTCCCACGGACGTCACTGCACCCAAGTCATCATCAACTGCTGTTGCAATAATGCGACGGTAGGAGAAGACCGGCAGTCCGTCTTCCAAAGACTGTAACAACCATGTTCAGAGGATGAGGCACCTTCCGTCGTCTCCTGCAACTCTGCTCAGAAAATCCTCGCCGATGGGAGAGGGAAGAAGATAAACGTTTCCAGTCCAAAAATTTCAACCACTATGACTAAGAGACTGTCGTCTAAGCGGTTGCCCACCACCGAAGTTTTCCAAGGTACCCGTTCAAAGACGAAATCTGCTACAGTCGGAGATTCATCGTCCACATCACTGGGGGTTGCTGGAACTGGGGGTAGCACTCCTCCGAACCTCCACGATAATCCGATGTTCCAAGAAGACAAGTTGGGGGAAACAACTCTCCTATTAGATGCAGCAAATCCCGACGTCCCCGAGGACGTCCACAATTCCCAAGACGAGGCAAACTTGGAAGCTGGGGGTACTATTCCTTCTGAGTCCGAACCAGAGGAAGACATTCCCACATACCCCGATGACTTCTCGTTACAGGGGTATAATTTGGAGTGTACGTCATCCACCGTCCCTTCCACTTCTACTCATGTCAGGACGGCATTCATGACAAACGACGAACATGATGGCCCCAGTGATCGCCAACACATCGACACTCTGGAGGCCATACTACGCACTTTGGTCAAATCGGTGGACGAGATCAAAGCAGCCCTCCCTACTCTGGAGGCCATACTACGTCTTGTGCTGCTTCGTAGAATCTCTCCAAGAACATGCGCTTGAAGTTGGCGAAGGAGTGGATGCAGTTGTCTGGCAGGTTGCGATACCAGTCGAAGGCGACCCCTTCCAATGCCCCAATGAATAATCGTGTAAGGATGGCATCGTCATGGGGCAGATGGTCGATGGTGACCTCGAAGTAAGTGATGTACCGACTTACGGAGGTCTTACCATCGTATGGATTGATATGGAATGGTTTATACTTTGGTGGGAAGGGAACATCTCTCCACGCAGCGGGATACGGTTGTCATATCCTGAGGTCTTGGCAGTTTTCTCAGGCATGGAACATGGCTCGGAGCTCCTGGACCTCTCTTCTTGCCTCCTTGGCTTCGTCTGCAGCGGTAGGAGCCAACATTTCAGGAGGATTATTGCCCGGATTCGGTGCCGCTGAGTTCGAGTCTGCATTGACCGCGGGACCCAAGTTTGTTTGGCCAGGCGTCCCTCCTTGCAGAGTAGGGAGGGCTGCTTTGATCTCGTCCACCGATTTGACCAAAGTGCGTAGTATGGCCTCCAGAGTGTCGATGCATTGGCGATCACTGGGGCCATCATGTTCGTCGTTTGTCATGAATGCCGTCCTGACATGAGTAGAAGTGGAAGGGACGGTGGATGACGTACACTCCAAATTATACCCCTGTAACGAGAAGTCATCGGGGTATGTGGGAATGTCTTCCTCTGGTTCGGACTCAGAAGGAATAGTACCCCCAGCTTCCAAGTTTGCCTCGTCTTGGGAATTGTGGACGTCCTCGGGGACGTCGGGATTTGCTGCATCTAATGGGAGAGTTGTTTCCCCCAACTCGTCTTCTTGGAACATCGGATTATCGTGGAGGTTCGGAGGAGTGCTACCCCCAGTTCCAGCAACCCCCAGTGATGTGGACGATGAATCTCCGACTGTAGCAGATTTCGTCTTTGAACGGGTACCTTAGAAAACTCTGGTGGTGGGCAACCGCTTAGATGACAGTCTCTTAGTCATAGTGGTTGAAATTTTCGGACTGGAAATGTTTATCTTCTTCCCTCTCCGATCGGCGAGGATTTTCTGAGCAGAGTTGCAGGAGACGACGGGAGGTGCCTCATCCTCTGAACATGGTTGTTACAGTCTTTGGAAGACGGACTGCCGGTCTTCTCGTACCATCGCGTTATTACAATAGCAGTTGATGATGACTTGAGTGCAGTGACGTCCGTGGGAGGACTCTTTGTACCTCGAGGCCCCCTCTCTTTCTTTGCGTTTGTGGAGGATAGCCTCACGCAAGTCAGACGGGTCTGAAACGACCATGTTTGCTCCCTAGATTTTGGGAGACTTTTGGGAACTACTCTGTCCATTTACCGCCGGTGGCTGGACTCAAGTGGTTCTGTACAACTTTCCATCAGAGGCCCGCATAACGGTATGTGGAATGCTCAGATGGTCAGAGGTCGGGCCAGCGGACTGAGCTTGCCAAACTCGTGCTGCCCTAAACTTCTTCCCTCTAGTGCGTGAGGGCACATAGTAGGAAGAGTCTAAGTGGTGCTGGAGAGAGTTAGACATGTTTTCTTGGGAGCACGAGAGATCAGGAGCATATGAGAGGCGGTCGAAGACTGAGCTGCGTGGAGCAGGCGGCATGCGGCTGGAATCAATGGTCTTCATGCGGCTGGCATTCATAGCCGTATGGGCTTTCTTCATGCGACTGGAAGTCTCATCCGCATAAGTCTTCTCCATGCGGCTGGGAATTCTGGCCGCATGAGTGTTATGCATTCGGCTGGCAGTTTCGGACGCAAGGTCATCATGCATGCGGCTGACATGTTTGGCCGCATGAGTCTTCGTCTTGCGGCTAGTGCCTTTGTTCGGCTTCTTTCTGGAGCACATAGAATCACTCTTTGTCCCTGCAAGTCCAGCATCGTAGTGCTTTTCTCTGCCGGACTTGGGGACAGCAGAGTCTTCTATGGCTTGAAGTGGGGCCGCATGAGAGTTGTCTTCGTCGTCTTGGGCAGCAGAGAGTGCTCCGCACAGAGCTTGGGAAGGAGAAAATGATTTTGGCCTCCACTCCCTGCGAGCCTTCTTTGTGCGGGTTTGCTTCTGGACCGGGCCAGTGCTTCCGTCGGAGAGCATTTCTTCAAACACCTGTTGGTCGAAGCGGACGACCATCTTCTGTTGTATGGAGCCAAGTTTGGCTGCATCCGATTGCGTCACCAACTCCTCAGCCGTGGAGAAGTTTGTCCCCAGCAGAGTCGCCATCGTGTTTGCCATGAAATATAAAAGAACAGAACAATTATATCGGAGGACTGGACTTTTACTTCACAATACAAACTCGCTTGTACAAAGAAAGCCTAGGAACGAAAACCTAGGTACAACAATCTAAGTACAATTGTTTATTTTAGATTCTGGGGGTGAGGTAGAGGCTCGAAAAAGCGACGGCAGCTCTGCCTTACTCCTTGGACGATCGGATGCAGCCTTGGCTCCGGGGAAGAAATGCTCTCAGGATGCCCTCTGTGCATGCCTTTATCTCTCTGCTCTCTCTCTTCAAGTCTCTCCAGGTGCTGTGGTGCCCTTCTAAAAAAGTCCTCCTCGCAAGGGAATGGCACCTTGCTATTTATAGAAGTGGGATGCAATCATTAGGATTTGCAATGATTGCCTCCTTGATAAGTCGGCGGTTAAGGATCAATTAATCTGGGCCCTTCATTCTGATTGTAGCAAATCTAGGTAATTAATGTAGATTGTATCAAATCTCTGTGGGCAATTAATGATGATTGCCATAAATCTTTATGATTTGTTATGCCAAGCTCGGATCTCCCGCCACGTGTTCGATTTGCATGATTGCAAATGATCTGATTTGATTCCAGTAATTATGAGGATGGCACTAAACCTGGTTGTTGGGATTTGTTGATGAATCTTGATCGATTTGATGTCACGTGTCCCATTATTATTATGCTGCTAGCTGTAGGGACGCGGAAAAAATTAATCTTCTGCCATGTGTCTTAACCACGAGCCACTTAGGAAATCCGAACCGCATGAGGATTGTTCACTACTTAGCCGCATAAGACTGGCCATGTATGGAAATGATCTTAGCCACATGAGCGTAGGTGACCGCATGATGGGTGGCTTCTCAGTGAGCCGCATGAAGATAGTCTTCGTGAGCCGCATGAGGTGGCCTCTCCCTGAGCCGCATGGGATGGCCTCCGCCTGAGCCGCATGGGGTGGCCTTCTACCTGAGCCGCATGCGACTATCCACGTGTCAAGGCTGCATGAAGGATTTTGGGGTTTGTGTCAGAGATTTTCTTTGTTTCCCTAGGAGTCTATCATTATGACAGGGTCTTTATGGCAGCTTTATGTTAGAGCCGTCAGCTCTCCTTTATGTCAGAGCATTAAATAGGGCCTTTACTTAATAGCTAATTGCAGGGGCAAACCACTGAAGGCCACGTGGTGTTTGTTTGAGCCGCATGTCCAAGTTGGTGACTTTTGAACCGCATGATGCTCTTGAGCCGCATGAAGCTCGTCTGTTTTTGAACCGCATGGGTTTTCATGTTCTGAGCCGCATGGGCAATCATGCTCTTTTCTATACTTCTACAGTTTCGTCGACCGTCAGGGCAGAGTAACTCACAGCCAATTGAACGTTGTTCTTAGGACAATCCAATTCACCGCCTATTACGTCAACCTAATGATGAGCATGATTTGGAACTGCTAAGGAAGCGGCAAGGCCTGCTAGGGTATCGGCTTCAATGTTCTGGAGTCTGGGAACATGTTCTATGAAGAACCCTTCTAAGGACATAATAATGACAATTGCTATTTGATGATAGGGGATCATATCTTCATGGTGAACTTAATATGAACCCCGGATCTGATTAACAATTAACTGTGAATCGACATATGCTTCCAGGTACTCTACCTCCAGTTTTTTTGCAAGTCGGAGGCCGATAACCAAGGCGTTGTACTCGGCCACGCTGTTTAAACAAGGTTCCGTGAGAGAGTATGCCCGATTGATCACCAACCCAGAGGAAGAAATTAGTACCACTCCGACTCCAACGACAATATTTCCCTTGGGCTCGGTTCTTGAAGCGCCGTCGAAGAACATTCACCAGATGGTATCATGGGAAGCCATATTTGAATTGGCCACCTCGTCTAGAATCTCTTCATATATTCTGGTTGTCTCCGAACCTGGATGGGCAGTCAAAAAGTCTGCCAAAGCTTGACCTTTAACAGCCTTCTGCGGGATAAAGATCATGTCGTAGGGGGACAATAATATCGCCCAGGTAGCAAGACGAGTGTTGAGTGCACCTGGTTTGGTCATGAGGACCCTGAGGGGGTTGACTCATGATATAATGTGGATGGTCTGTCCTGTAACATAGTATCGCGTCTTCTGAATGGCGAACACTAAAGTGAGGCACTCCTTCTCTACGACGGTGTATCTATGCTCAGGCCCTATCATCATTCGGCTGAGATAATAGATAGCTTGTTCTTGCCCCGTATCATTATTTTGTGCTAGTAGAACGCCGAGGGAATGCTCCATCGCTCGCACATAAAGCAAAAATGGCTTTCCAGCAACCGGGCCCACCAGGACTGGAGGTTTCGACAGATATTCTTTAATATTGTCAATGGCACGTTGGCACTCTTTATCCCATACGAAGGTGATACCTTTTTTCATGAGGTGTGTAAATGGTTGACATCGTCCGAAGAGGTTAGAGATAAACCTTCTGATATAAGCTAGCCTCCCTTGAAGGCCTCTGAGCTCACAGAGATTTCTCGGGGGACCCATCTCCATGATTGCCTTTATTTTCTCAGGGTCTATATGGATACCCTTGGAGGTAGTGACAAAACCCAAGAATTTCCTGCTGGATACGCCCAATAAGGATTTGGTGGGATTCATCTTTAAATTGTGTGCCCGCATCAGGTTGAATACTGTCCTCAGATCGTGCAGATGATCTTCCTTAGAGCAGCTTTTGACGGCGATGTCCTCGACGTAACATTCCATTGTCTTATGCATGTGGTCTCTGAAGATGACACTCATGGCTCGTTGATATGTGGCGCCGGCATTCTTTAAACCAAAGGGCATGACTGTGTAGCCGTATACGCTTCGAAATGATGTATGCCTTTCATCGTCAGAAAATATCTTGATTTGGTTGTATCCTGAGAAGCCATCCATGAATGACATGCGCTCAAAGCCACATGTGTTGTCAATTATTATGTCCGTAATAGGAAGAGAGAACTTATCCTTAGGACATGCTTCGTTCAGATTTCGAAAGTCGATGCAAATTCGGATCTTCCCATTCTTCTTGAGGATCGGTACTATGTTGGCTACCCAGTCTGGATGTTGTTTCTCACAGTTGAAACTGTTGGCTATTAGCTTGTTGACCTCAACTTTGATAGAATTCATGATGTCCGGGCGAACCGTCGTTGCTGTTGCTTGGCCGGCTTCGCATCCGGACGAATGTTGAGCTTATGGAGTGCAACTTCAGGGTTTAGCCCTGGCATGTCTTCATAGCTCCAGGCGAACACGTCAATATACTCTCTAACGAGTTGCAATAGCGACTCCCGCTCTTCGTCTGTCAGACTTTTGCTAATAAAGACTGGCTTTGGAGAGGATTCATCGCCAAGGTCAACTTGCATGACCTTATATTCGGTAGGGGATCTCTTTGTTTGAAACACTTCTCCCTTTGCGCATCAAGCTGTTGGACCCAAGGCTCTAACTCAAGAAGTTCGGGTATGCTTTTGTCTTCTTCGTAGGCGTCAGCAAATGCCATATTGACAGACCAAGCTTGTTTGAGTACGTCCCCGATACTGACATCTGAATCGGAAGTGGGTGATCCGGTCGAATGATAATACCATTCACATTCCTCATCCGAGCTCTCGGGAGTTGTTGTGGGTGTAACATAGCCTAGACCATATCTGGTCTTGTTGTAATAATCCCATGGTTTTCCAGACGGGACCGACAATTGCATAGGTGATCACCGGCCAGTGCCGTGGTTTAAGCCTGGTGTAGTCTTTATTTCATACCCCTGTTTTTGCATAAGGTATTTGGAATGGGAGCTATACAGATAAAGCGGCAGTCTTTCGGTGCCGGGCTCGAGATCGACTTCTTCTGGCCTGAAGGACTGTTGATCATTCTTTTGGCTGAAGATGATTGGATGATCCTCTCCCGCGACTATGAAGAAGCGCCTTCCACGGGAGTAAGTTGGTTCGTGGTATAGACATTTGTCACTTGTGTGTGTAAGTTGATGCCCATACCGTGTTCCACAGCATACATTATACGGAGCTTGTTAAGCTCGAGGTAGTTCAAAGATAACCCTTTATTAATAAAATAAGGTATCTTCTCTGGAGGTATTACATCATCGACAGAGGGAACATCAGTGTACGCAGCCACATATTTGGCATGCTCTAGCTCCTCTTCAGCCACCCCTGCATTATAGAAGATTGGGTGGATGTCCTGGGCATCTTGATAATCAAGGGTTCCACTGGTGGTACTGGACGTTGGGTCGTTGGCTCACTAGCGGTCTTTGGCTCAGTACTGGGCTGTCGATTTGTCTTGGGGAGACGAATGACCATCGGTTTAACAAAAGGATTTATCCCTTCTAATTGTTGTTGGCCGGCTCTTGGCAGTCTGATTGTCATTGGCTCTACAGTGGGTCTCGGCCCCTGGCTAGACCTTGGGAGTCGGATAACCATTTGCTCTTTTTGTGCAGTGAGCACCGGTAGACTGGTTACTTCTTTACGTAGAGTAGCTATAAGAGGTACAATTCTGCCTAGTTTGCGGGCCTGGAGATGGATCTTCAGAGGTTCTTCTGATCCCATTGTAGCCTCTATTCGGTCTTGAGCAACCCCTTCGACCAGGTGCTTTTTCGATTTCTCGTACAAGCAGGCATCCGAATAGTAGGATTCAACCCCTTTGAAGGGTTCGACGTCGGCGAATTCCGTTCTTACGAAGCCGTATTTGTCGACATATTTGAAGATCTGGTGCAATATGGAGGGCACGATCATATAATCGTGTATCCAAGGATGCCCCAGGAGAATGTTGTAGGATGTATCTGCGTCTATGACGTAGCAAGTCACTTCCGACTGGAGGTCACCAATTTAGCCTTTTAGGCGAATCTTTCCAATATGATAGCTTCTTCCTGAATTGAAACCGCTGATGGGGTGTTGGTAGGTGTTAGCCGATGCATAGGGATGCGCAGGAGGTGAAGCAAGCTCTTCGAAATGATGCTTATTGAAGAACCGGGATCAATGTGCATCCGATCTACTTTGATGTCGTCGATATATCCAGTGTAATATAGAGGGCGATCGTGCAGGTTGGTCTTGATGAGCATATCCTACGAAGTAAACACGATGTTGGGCATTGTACATGTACAATTGTTGTCCTGGAAATCTGCTGGCGAGCTCTCCCTTGTAAGCTTGACCTGAGCCAAATAAGCGTCAGCATTCTGGAGTGCTTCACTCAGTGCGACACGAATATCCTTGAAGAGCCTCAAGAGCTCATATAATGACAATTTTGCTGGTGTGTTGGCCAATTGTGCCAGGATGTCAAAATTGTAAGGCCTCTCCAGCCCCTGAGGTGCGTCTTTATGAGGCGGATTGTCGAAGCGGGTCTCCTTTGTCTTAGGCTTGTCGGACGGTGGAGGCTGAGAAGGTCCTAGGGCATCAGCAGTGGCTGGCTGACGATCTTCAATCGAGTTACCCGGTATGGGTTGAGATTGTTTACGGGACCGGGTAACGACAGCTGTTGCTTCTTCGGCTTTGGCTGAGATTGTGTGGCAAGACTTAGCCTTTCCGCCCTTCTTTTTGTCGGTGGAGGATGATGCTGACTGAGTTACTTCTGGCACCAAGTCCGGGTGGACCCACATGACCTCCCCTCGTGACGTGGTGAGGGGCACCAGCCCAGTCGTCTTGTCTCGGAAAGGTAGAAGATTAGTGACCTCTACTGTTGCTCGGGGGATGGGTACTACGCCATCTTGAGTCCTTGTTGGAGAAAAGTTGCCAAATTGGACCGATACCATGTTGGCAGCCATGGTTACCTCCTCGAAATCAATAGACAGAGCCTTAAAATCGATGAGGTTCTGGATGTACCGCTTCAATTGGAAGCAGTCCTGAGTAGCATGGTGGACGTAGCGGCATAAGTGACAGTACTTCGGGCTCTCCATCTCTACAGGTCGAGGTTCACGTCTCGGTGGAGGGAGCTGAATTCTATCCCCTTACAAGAGCATGTCAAAGATGGGCTTGACATGGCTATCCTCGAAGGAGTAGGTCACTTGAGGCCACTGTTTCTCTACCTGCTTTGGTTCAGGCTTCTAGGCTGTATCGGCAACCATAGCCTGTTTGCCTTTGGTGTCCCAGTTACTAGAGGAACTACCGCCGTTGTTGTTGTTTGTATTAGGGCGTTTGCCCTTATCCTCTCCATCCAAGATATGCAACCCCAGTTGGCGAGCCTTCTTCAATTTTGCTTCTGTGCTAGTGGCGCTGATGATGAAGGCCTTCCAGTCTTTAAATTGATCTTCGCCCATCCAGAGGCTGATTGTGGGGAGCATCCTCTTTTGGCAAATCTCAATTAAAGAAGAGTCTGGGTTGCCAGAGGACAATTTTATTGCGGTTTGGCTAAACCGCTCGATGTAATTCTTTGTCAGTTCTTTTTCTCCTTGAACAACGTCCATGAGGTTTAACATCGTCACATCTTGTTCCACCTTGTAGAACCTTTCCAAGAACATATGTTTGAAGCCGACAAAGGAATGGATACAGTTATCCGGCTGGATGCAGTACCAATCGAATGCGACCCCCTCCAATGCCCTGATGAATAATCGCGTGAGGATGGCGTCGTCATGCGGCAGATGGTCTGTTGTGACCTCGAAGTAGGTCATATACCGGCTCGCAGAGGTCTTCCCGTCATATGGATTGATATTATATGGTTTGTATCGTGGGGGGAAGGTGACATCTCTCCACGCAACAGGATACGGCTGTCGTATCCTGAGGTCCTGAGAGAATTCTCGGGCGTAAAACATTGCACGGAGCTCCTGGACTTCTCTTTTCGCCTCCCTAGCTTCTTCTGCAGCAGTGGGAGCCAATATTCTGGGTGGATTGTTGTCCGGGGTTGGCACGGTTGTGTTTGAGTCCGCATTGACGGCGGGACCCAAGCTTTTTGGACAAGGTGTTCTTGCTTATAGAGCCGGTAGGGCAGCCTTGATCTCGTCCACTGACTTAACCAAGGTTTGGAGTATGGCCTCAAAAGTGTCAAGGCACTGCCGATCACTGGGACCGTCTTGGTTGTTATCAGTTATGAATACCGTCCTCACATGAGGAGAAGTGGAAGGAACTGTAGAAGACGTGCCATCCGAATCATACCCTCGCATAAAGAAGTCGTCGGGATATATGGGAATATTCTCCTCTGGTTCGGACTCGGAGGAGGTGCTACCCCCTGTATAGGAGGTTGCCTCATCTTGGACGTTTTCAGGGAGGTCTGAGTCTGTTGTATCAGTTAGAGGGATTGTTTCCCTTGGTTCATCTTCTTGAAATGTCGGATTATTGTGGATGTTCTGAGGAGTGCTACCCCCAGCTCCAACTACCACCAGGGATGTAGATGACGAATCTCCAAGTGATAAAGATTTCATCTTCGAGCGGGTACCTTGATAAATCCCTCCTGTGACGGCTATGGACAGCCCCCTAGATGAGAGTTTCTTGGCCGTGCTGGTTGAGATTGTCGGGCTGGACATATTTATTTTCTTCCCTCCCTTGCCGGTAGGGACCTTTCGGGTAGAATTACAGGAGGTAAAAGGAAGCGCCTCGTCCCCCGAACTTTGTTGTAGGACCGGTCCTGGCTGCTGCAGTTATTAGAAGATGGACTGCCGGTCCTCTTGTACTGTTGTCTTATTGCAGCAGCAATTGACAATGACTTGAGTGCAGTGACGTCCATGGAAGGACTCTTTGCATCCCAAGGTTTCTTCTCTTTCTTTGCGCTTGTGAAGGATCACATCTCGCAAGTCAAGGACATCTCGATCCACCTTTGCACTCATTTTTTGGCCCGGGAATCCCGAGCACACAAGTGCGTAGGTATCATGTTTGCTCCCTGATGCGGGGCTAGTAAAAGCACTTGCCCTCGATCATTGTTGGGAGTCTCTTGAGAACCATCCAGTCCGTTTTCCGTCGGGGGCTGGACACGGGCGGTTCTGTACAACTTTCCATCAGAGGCGCACATAACAGTTAGCGGGACTCTCTGATGGTCAGTAGTTGGGACAGCTAACTGAGCTCGACTAGCCCGCGCTGTCCTATACTTCTTCGCTCTAGCAGCCGAGGGTGCATAGTAGGAAGAGTCCAAGCTGTGTCGTATAGAGTCTGGCGCATCCTCATTGGGGCTTCTGAGGTCAGGCCCGTATGAGAGGCGATCGAAGACTGAACCCGAGCTGCATAGAGCTGATGGCCGGCGGCTAAGATTGGATGCCGCATAGGTCATTTCCCTGTGGCTGGGATTGTTGGCCGAATATGCATTCTTCCTGCAGCCCACACCCTTATGTGGCATCTTCTTGGACCGCATGGAGTTCCCATTTGCCCCCACAAATCCAGCATCGTAGTATTTTTTTTCCTGATTTGGGGACAACAGGGTCCTCTGCGACCTGAAGTGGGGCCGCATGTGAGTCTTCTTCGCCGTCTTGAGCAGCAGAGAAAGCTTGTTCCAGAGCTTGGGAAGAGGCAACGGTTTTGGGCCTCCACGCCTTACGGGCCTTCTTCGGGCTGGCTCGCCTCTGGATTGGGCTAGCGTTCCCTTCGGAGAGCATCTCTTCGAACGCTTGCTGGTCGAAACGAACAACAAGCATTTGTTACATTGAGCCGAGTTTGGCTGCGTCCGTTTGTGTCACCAACTTATCAGTAGTGGAGAAGTTAGTCCCCAGCAGAGTCGCCATCGTATTTGCCATTGATCGTCGTAGAACAGAACAATTTTATGGGAGGACTGAACTTGACTCACAATTACAAACTCGCTTGTACAAAAGAGAGCATAGGAACAAAACCTAGGAAAAGCAATCTAAGTACAATTGTTTAGTTTTGATTCTGAGGGTGACGGTAGAGGGTCGGGAAAGTGTTATCAACTCTGCCTTACTCCTTGGACGATCGAACACAACCTCGGCTCAGGTGAAGAAATGGTCTCTGAAGACACGAAGGGAAGAGTCTGCTTCTCAGCTTTGTGTGCTTTTTTTATGCCTCTATGTGTGTCTGCAAGGGAATAGCACCTTGCTATTTATAGGAATTCATGAAGGATAGGATGTACAGCTGCGTGGCAAATTTAGGGCCACATAGTTGTAACTGTGCCTCGAGACTCGGTTTATAGTGGACAGCTGGGGATTGGTTGAGATTGATCATGATCTGTTTGTTGTAGTAAATCTGAACTGTTAAGACTTGGTCAGTCTCTGCTACGTGTCTCAACTACTATTCTGTGGCGAACCGCATGAAGGATGTATCCTGGCTGAGCCGCATGAGGGACTGTCTCATAACCGAGCCGCATGAAGAATGTCTCATGATCGAGCCGCATGAAGGACGTCTCGTGATCAAGCCGCATGAAGAATGTCTCACGACCGAGCCACATGAAGGAATGTATCATGACCGACCCGCATGAAGGAATGTCTCATGACCGAGCCGCATGAAGGAATGTCTCATGACCGAGTCGCATGAAGGACGTCTCATAACCGAGCCGCATGAAGAATGTCTCATGACCGAGCCGCATGAAGAATGTCTCATGACCGAGTTGCATGATGGACATCTCATAACCGAGCCGCATGAGAGATGTCTCATGACTGAGCCGCATAAGGAGTGTCTCATAGGCGATCCACATGAAGAGTTTCCTTTGGTTCGTGAACTGTGCCGGATGTCATGATGATTTTCTCGTCTTTTCAGAAGCACGTCGCATCTTATCTTCGTGTCAGAGCTGTCATCTTTGTCAGAGCTGTCACCCTTGTGTCAGAGTAATTATGGCCAGCTACATAAGAAGACATTTATTGCTTAGGCTAATTTCGAACCGCATAAGGCTCCCTGTTGCTCTTAGGCCGCATGAAGCTTTCTGGGTTTTGAGCCGCATGAGGCTTCATGTTGATTTCTAGCCGCATAGAAAATCCCCTTCTTTTCCATGCTTCTACAGCTTCGTATACAGTACGCCTCGCGTGCCCGTGTCCCGTACACCGTGGACAGTTTTGTCCATGTGCGCCGTATGTCTGTGCGCCCTACGTGCCCGCGCCCCACGCGTCGTGCACCCGTTCGCCGTACGCCATGGGCAGTTTTGTCCACGTGCTCTGCAGGCCAGTTTTGTGCCCACGATCGTTCCCCGTACACTGAGTGCCTGTTCCCAGTACTGCATTGTGGGCTCGTGCCACGCACGCCGTACACGAAATTGTCCTGGCACATGGTTCTCTATGTGCCCATGTGCCTTCTTTGCTTAGCCTGACCCGCTGTGCCTATGGCACAAGAGACCATGTGATATGTACGCCTATTTATTGGACTTTACACTTTTTGATTTCCCTTGCATGTGCATGACTTGTCCCATACGCCTGATTTGATGATTTGATATTTTATCTAGTTTTGATAATTTTATTGATTTGACTTTGATTTCCTGTCACGCCCCAGAACCAGAATACTGGAGAGCGGGGGTGTCACGCCCCAGAACCAGAATACTGGAGAGCGGGGGCGGACATAGCCAGCTACGTATGATGAAATAGAATCCATATCACCATACGGTCACGGCTGTCTAAATATGTGAGGGTTTATCTACAAGCCATCAGTCTCTTAAGGTCATAAAATAGCCTATTGTCTCAATCTCAACCAACTAATAATAATTACAAGATGTCAGATCTCCAAATATACAATTGTAAGACGTCCCAAATATTACATATCAGATGATCATGAAGCTAGTCGTACAAAATGTAAGGACTAGCAAGAGTTCAGTCATACATGATCAACCCCCGGGGCTTGTCAATCATGTTACAGCCCGTAGGCAGACAGTAAGTAAGTACAATCGAGCTAACACTTGCTCGTCGGCTAAACGCCTCAAAAGAATAATTTACAATATTACAGTGGGAGAACAAAAGAAACCCACTCGATGCCCTGGCTACGCCTGGTGACCACCATCGGGCTGGAAAGCAGGGAGATCCTTTGGTGCTGCTCCGGTATCTGGCCATACAAAACCAGCTGGGTCAGACCCCAGAAAGAGCAAGTGCCACAAAGGAGGCTTCACTTAAGGACTAAAACCAGCAAATCATTAGCATTCAACATGTAAGAAAACAATAAGTAACACAGATTGGGGTTCGCGCACTACCAATGCACTTGTCCCAATCAGAGAAAATAATTAAGAGAAGCATCATGTTAAATAAAATATAGCTGGACAATATATAAGAAAAGAAGACAATGATGAAAGTGACAATGAAGGGTACAATTAGGATAGTACAATCTGGAGTGACAATAGTATTCAAGCATTATAGTGACAATCTGGAGTGACAATCATTATAGTGACAATCTGGAGTGACAATCGTTCAATCATTCTGGCACAATCTTGCAATCAATCACTTCTAGACAATACTATACTGGACTAGACTCCATCCAATCAATCACGGCCAATCATTGCCTACGGCTTTCTACATTAACTAACTAGGGTTATTACAATCCTAGTTACTAGCAAGATGCAATGAGATGTTCCACCAGCCACAAGCCCTGCAGCTAATCCAGGTTATCCAGGCGATTAGGATTCATTAAGCAATTATCAAGAATTATTAGGTGTGCCCCACATGACAGTGGGCTGGAAGTATGCCCTACTCGATGGCAGGCTACAAGTCCAACAATTGTGGCCGGGATAACGGGATCGCCTGTAACTGGCGAAATCTCTCATGGCTACTGAATTATTCTAATCATTAACCTTAGTTTATTTCAATATGTATCCCTGACCGTGGTACTCAGGGATCCATGCCCTAGACATGATGCGAGACTGGACAAGTGGATTTAACAAGCAAGCAAGAAAGAACCACCCACGGTGTCAAGACAAGTCAAGCTTAAGTTATCAGGTCATGTCAAGTCAGGAGTGCGCCACGACGGGCCACTATCATGTCAGGTTGGTCATGTCAGGTGTGCACCCCTACGGGTCACTGTCGTATTATGCAAGTTCCTTGTCATACCATGCCATGTACAATAGTCATTCCAACATATTAAGTAAAATCAAGTTCATGACAAAAGGCGTAAGGATATAAAATGGACGTAAAATATCTAATAAAATATCAATATAAGGGCTTATAGAAGAGCCAAGCTTAAAGAATTAAAACCAAATCTCCAAGAGCCAATAGATTGCGCAAGGGGTCAGGGGGTTGGTTTGCGCAGGGTGTCAACTGCGCAGGGGTGGAGTGCGCAGGGTCCAAGCGCGCAGGGTTGGATTGCGCTGGAAGGGGCAAGCTGGACTGCGCCGGGCTAGATTGTGCAGGGCTGAACTGCGCAAAGAATAGACTGTGCAGCAATAGGTTGCGCAGCAATGGGTTGCGCAGTCGGTGAACTGCGCAGCAATGGATTGTGCCAGCACTGGACTGCGCAGCGATGGATTGCGCCAGCACCAAGAGGCACTGGACTAGCTGGACGAATTGCGCCAGCGCTAAAGAGCGCTGGGCTGGGCAAGCTAGATTGTGCCAGCGCTAAGGAGCGCTGGGCTGACTGGATTGCGCCCGGGACAGAAGGTCATCTTCCCCAAAGCTAAGAGCAAATGGCCATGGAAATTCAAAACTTCAAAAGACCATAACTAGGTCAAATCTCAACGAAAATCCACTTTGCAAAGGTCTAAATTGTGTAAAATTAAATTCTCTTCAACATGGAACAATCAAAACATGAAAATGAACAAGTTTTATAGATCAAAACCACCAATTTTTGAAAATACTTCAATCCTAGATCTACAAATTTCTAAGCTCCAAATGGAGAAAACCCAAGTTCTAATGTTGCTTAAAATGAGCTAACAAGGCTATTAGACAAATAAAATGTAGCCCTTAAGTGATAGCAAGATGCAACTTGCCTAGGTTGGTGGAGAGGAAAGAGTAGTGAGGAAGAAGAAGAAGAAAATAAAATGAGGAGAGAGAGAGGGAGTTTGATATTTATAATAGGGTGGGGTTCTCCATGTTAAACCAAGATAAACCGAACCAAGCCAAGCCAAGTCATGTTGAACCAAGTCAAGGCCAATAAACTCTTTCTAGCAATTTAAACCAAATGAATCAAGAAATAAACCCAAGCTTCACTAACCCAAAATAATAAACCAATGAACCATTAAAACCAATTGAACTATCAATGCTAAATAAAATTCAAGCCAATGCAAAATAAACCAAGATAATTGATCATGAAAAATTAAATATGGGTCCAAAATACGTATACGTACACTAAATATGCATCACGAATTTGGGACATTACAGGGGGAGTGACTCAGCCAGCTACGTATTACGGGTAGATGAATACCGTATAATACGATCAATGTTGTCTAAAAGACGAGGGGGTGCATACTACATGAAAGTCTCATTATGGTCATTTCACATCTATTGTCTCAATCATTCAAATAAGAAACAGAAATAGAGAATATGTAAGATAAAGCAGTAAAGCGTCCCAAACGCTCAGTCAAAATGTTCTTGATATCTGGCTTTACAAAACATGGCCAGATGATGTAACAAAGTGTACACAATTGTTATCAGCTGCAGTCTGACTTAATTATAATTATGTAGAAATAAGTACAAGACAATCCGACTAACATGTCGGTGCCAAACGGCAAGGTATTAAGTAAATAACAAAACGAGCGGGGAAGTAAGGAACCCACTCGAGTCCTCCTGCGATCATCCCTCTAGTATTGACCATCTTGGAGGTGGAAGTAAGCTGAGTCCTCGGGGACCGGCTCTAAATCTGGTCATGCAAAACCAGAGAGGTTAGACCTCCAATAGCAAGTACCGCAAGGAAGCACGATATGAGGAATTAAAACCAGTAATAAGAGAATATGATAAGTAGATCTCTGCTTGCCACTAGGATTCACATAACATCACGACACTTCGAACCAACCTCCCAACCAAATAAGGACAGAAGTTGGCCCATCATGCCCTGATATTCTGATCATCTCAGTTAGGTAACAGAGTAGGTACAGTACATAAACAAATCAATTTAAACGGCCATGCAACTACTACGGCTTGCTACTGTGAGTTCCAAGTTATCCTGGAATTATGCAATAAAGGATTCCTCAGTTCTTACTATATACAAGCAAGGCTAGTTTACCCAGTCAATCAATTGTGCCAATCATGAATTAGACGAGTCCCAGCGGGACGCCCGTCATCAATGTACAATATACAATAGATAATATAACCAGATACCGCTCCCTGCCCGTGTGGCAGATTTGAAGTATCTGTGGGGACCAACCGGCCTGTCGGGCACTACTAGTCCCAAGAGGGCTGCCATGTAAGAACTCGGGAATTCATTCTCTCCATGCAATCATTATTTTATTTAACTTAATAGTCTCTACGTTGAGTAAAATTCCATGTCGTGGATCATGGTCATTCAAATGAGTACTTCCGTACAAGTACGATATGCCCAACTCTACAACGATACCCATGCGGTTAGGTTGTAGGTCTTACATAGCGTAATGCAACAATCAAAACTAACCACGGAATAATCATGCCTTGACCATCAAGTACACATACTGCTTTTGTAGAAAAATAAATAAATAAATTGAAGCCTGCATGTGTGCCTGTATGTCAATATTCAGGATCGGCCAATCGATTATAATAGTTCATAGTTAATATGAACGTGTCTCATTCATTCAATTTAATAAGACGACTACCCAGTCTCTTAGTTCCAACTAGGAACGCATGATCAATTATTAGTCAAGTAACAGTCGGAGATCAATTCGTGACAAGGCATAAAAGTCAAATTAGTATTAAGCATGTTCGAGTCCATAACTAGTATAAAATAGTTGGTAACATATTCTTGAAGCCAAGAAAAAGATCAACAAATTTTATGTTGGGAGTTGGAAGAAATTCTAGCCACAATTTCGTCAATTAGGACATATAACAGTCAGAAACAACCAAAATAGGCATTATGCGGCCTATTCTGCGACTTACATGCGGATTAACTGTGACATGCGGCATATGCGGCCCAACTGCGATACCATATGCGGCTCAACTGCGACATGCGCCTCATGCGGCTCATTTGCGACACCATATGCGGCTACTGTGACATGCGCCTCATGCGGCTCAATCGCGACACCATATGCGCCTACTGCGACATGCGTCTCATGCAGCTCATTCGCGACACCATATGCGCCTACTGCGACAAACGCCTCATGCGGCTCATTCGCGACACCATATGCGCCTACTGCGACATGCGTCTCATGCGGCTCATTCGCGACACCATATGCGCCTACTGCGATATGCTCCTCATGTGTGCCAGAACCCACAGTCTCTAAAGTCTTCAAACTATATGTCTACGGGTACGATTTGAGGAGACGAACCCAACCGTATGTCCAAAGTTAGAATTCGGTGGGCTGTGCACAATTTCGCCCATTAGAGCGGGTCGTGGGCCTGCCAAATAGGCGTTCCAGTCGACCTTCTCAGAATTGAACCAAACTTGGCATACAGGACCAGAAAAATGATTCGGTCCTGATGGCGCAAGTTTCGTCTGAATACGACAAACGTGCACAAAGTAATTAGGAAATTTGCAAATGGGTCGATACGATAAATTTCGACGGATATGCATCCAATTCGTCGCGCACACGCAACCAATTTGAATTCCGTCAATGCCCACACGTCCGCGGAGTCGATACGCATCTTTCGATGCTTTCGATTCACTACTACGTCGTCCAGTTTGGCGGGACGTACGTCGTATCAGGAAAATTTTCATAAACTTTTAGTTTTAAAAACTAATTTTTCTAGGATTTTGGAATGAATTAACTTTCTATATATTTGATGAAAAATAAATCTACAAGAAGGATATTCATCTCCTATATGTTGTCTAAAGGTCTGTTCAGAAAGTTTTAAAAAAAGGACTACTAGGTTGATCGAAATCTGCCCCCAAACAGGGGTGGTTAGGACTGTTTATAATCATCTAGAAGTCGAGTTTTCCTCGATTTTGGAACATGTTTTTCATCGTATATATTGTGCGTTAAAATAAAATAATTAAAGGGAATCGAACTCGGTTAGGTTGTCTACGCACCTGCGAAGACGGTTAACGAAACGATGAACCGTGGAGGTGGTGCCATCGCTGCGAAGAAGGGGTTTGCAGCCGCTGTTGTTGTTCTGCCATGTCCACACGGTCAGCACTGTCTGTGATGTTCGGCCGACCATCGTCGACTCCGACAATGCGCGCACGACGGCTGGTGTGTTGGGAGTTGCCTGGACATCAGGGAGGGTCGAGTGGTTCAGAGGGGATTGGTATTTCCTGAAATCCGATCTCAAATTCCTCCACGAGAAACAACACCTATATATTCAAATAAAATTTGAGATTGATTCAAATTAAATTTCGAGGGTGATCCATTTTTCCGTTTTTGAGGAAATCGGTTGGATTCTGTGATTTGATTTGAGTTTAAATTAAGCATATTCCAATCTAAATCGGCAGCTATCCTTTCTTCTTCTTCTTTTTTTTACTAGCCGAATCCCCTAGTCGGGTTTTAATATTTATTTTTCCCTCTGGGAACAGTAAAGTTTAGGATGATTTTTTTTGTATATATATCTAGATAGTTCTAAATAATTTGCAAAAAATTCCTCCTAAAAATAAAAATAATTTCTAGATACTTAGCATAATTTTTTTGTATAAAATTATCTAGTTGTAGCAACTACATGCTAATTTTTGTATTTAGCAAAAATTATTAACTATATATTATACTATTTGAAATCAAGAAATATTGTAAGAATAAAAATAAGAAATAAGAAATAAATTCTTTTTAATTTTTCTAAAATATAAATATATTTTTCTGAAGTATTTAGCACGTAAAACTGTACCATTTTTCTCTGTGCATATACTGTAGCACTCAACTTGCTACCAAAATTTTTTAAAAAAAATCAAAAATATGAAAAGTCACATAAATAAAATATAAAAATAAAAAAATCACTAAAATATAGGAGTTTTACATCCTACCCAACTTATAAAAATATCATCCTCGAAATTAAAAATAATCTTAATATCAAGTATAACGAGATTTACACAAGGGAGAGCAGGTACATCAAATCGTAACTCAATTTTCAATGTACTAGAGGAGGTGGTTATAACAGGAACCCAATTGATGCCATATTCTGCAAGGTAGGGTATTATTTGTTCGAGGTTCTACCCAACTTATAGAATTTGGTTAACCGTGAAATTTGCTGTTACCAGACTTCTTGGGGAGGACCATTCCTAGGGAGAGGCACGTGGATATTTGGACTCTTCTGGCCACAGTCTTGGATTCTAAGTAATCATAAATATTTTCATGGCGTCCTTATTTACTAACTTCCATAGGATAATTTCAACCGTTTAACATTGTTCCTGTAGGGTCAAGCTTCCAACAAGATGGTAGGAACTCTTGTTCGAATAATACTAGAACGTGTCGGTCCAAGGGGTTTCACTTTTCGACTAACCTAGATAACTGAAAGGTAAGGTTGGAGCACTTATGAAAAAAATTTCATGGCCAAGAGATGAGAACTACAACGAGTGCAGAACCTTGCTATAAGATATGAATCGGTAAGTGTTATGGTCCTATAAGTCATATCAACTAGGGTATACGGGTTGGAGGCTTGTGCTTGCTTGAGTGAAAAGCACATGTCATAGGTGGGCTATGTCTTGCATAGATCTTGAGTATTTAGTTTAGTTAAGGGAATGGGTCGATACTGTATAGTTTAAAATTAGATGGAACAAAAATAGGCATCTATGGTTTGTTTTATGGAAAATATGTCTTACCTGTGGTGTAATTGAAATGGAGTACATGAATGCGTGTTTGTGTGGGACGTGCATGTCATGGTAGAGATTATCAACTAGTACTGATAGAAATGGACGTTATTAAACATTGATTTTTTTAGTCTAAATAGGAACCAATCATTTCCAATTGCTTGCTAATTTTAAGAACCCAATGCTCTTTAGGGGGGTGCAATCTATGTATCACTGACACTTTCGTTTCTCAAAATTAAAAGTAAGACGTGATTTTTTTTATAGGACAAAATTTTGAAGAACAAAGGCTACAATCTTTATATCCCTATTATCTAATTGCACAACTGAAGGGAGATAGAATGTAATATGAAAACGGTTTCATATAGTCCAAACAATTCGGAGAACAGTTACATTTAGAATCTAATTCTAAGAGGTAGTGTACACTAAAGTCAATATTCTAAGCAGCTTACGAAAATTTGGTAATTCGGGAAACATGCAGTAATATGACTTCTAAGTAGGCCAAATTTCAAGAAGAGGTATAAGGCTACAAGGTTCTATAGTCCTGGACTATATATGAAGTCTAGATATTACTTACATAACATTGCTCTCATGTCGACCATGTCTTTTCAAGGTCGTAGGAGAGATTTTGGTCAAGCCTAACCGGAAAAAGTTGGTACCATATGATTCCATTCATCTCATAACATAGGCTACGAATGATTACGATTAAGAAATTTATGGGAGGGGTTAGTGGACCAAGTGAAACTACATAATAGGTGTAAGGACCTATTTCATCAAGTTTGGTTTTATAGTCCAATATGGCGATATGCATGAATGGGTTTAACTGGGCCTCAATGGATTCCCTACTTAGACATCAATCTTTTATTGGACAAATCTTGGGTTTCAATCTAAATTGGCTGGTCAAGGCACCATGAAATTATTCTAGATAATTCCCATTAGGTTAGAGTAACCTAGAGTAGGTTCAAACTCAAGTGGATGGGCTAATTGTCATTCGAGTTGGTTAACTAGATTCTTTAAGCCCAAAATGTGCCTTCTATGAATTTTGTGTTTTAGTATCCCAAGAAGACTCATTTGAGTGGCATACTAGTAACATATATGTAGTGGGCTTCGAGTAGATCACAATCGTATATTGGGTCAAAAGATTTGAGTTGAAGTTGGATCTCTAACTGAAGTCAGAAAGGACAATAGTATTATGGTATGGGTTATAACTAGCCCCTTTTGACTTGAAAGTCGCATCATAAAAATAGAGTACAAGAGGGCATATTTTAGCGGGACATGACATGTCTACATGAAGGTGGAGTCGTCTTTGTCTTGTATGTAAAGTTTGTTGGAGGGTAACAGCTGGTCTCGTGCTCCGAATATCAAAGTCATGGTAAGGAACACCAAAAGATCTAATTAGAAAGTGGGAGTTCATGAGTTGCTAATTACTAAGTCTATTGATGGGATAACGAACTCTAAAGCATGTCATAGGAAATATCTCCGATGACTAAGTCATAAATTTTTATTTGGGTCAAGCCTGCCAGACTATAGTCACAAGAGTTCAAGTGGTATTGAATGTAGTGCTCATGTATTGTTGTTGATAACTGGTAGATCATAACATGATAGGGTATTTAAGCTATGGTACTGGCCAAGCTAGTGACTGTGGTGTTCCAATGCTAGTTAGGTCTTAATAACAAAATTTACATAACTAGGATAATATCTGTTAGAATCCACTCTCGGGATGGGTGTCTACCATAGTCATGGTAAATGATTGTCCTTACCTTTGTATATTCATCTCATGTCTAAACTGTGGGCTTGGTCAAGGATAGGTCAGGTTAAGGCTTAAGGGTTGCTAGTTAAAGCAAGATTCAAGGGAATAATTAGAGACTCACAATAATTGGTTCCTCGAGAATAGATAGTCTCCTAGGTTGGCATTTTGACTAAGGGTAAAACCCTAATCATTCTCAAATTCAAATGCCTAGAAGGTCACGGTATTAGTATTATGGTCGAGAGAGGACAAGTAACTCAAGCAAGATTGTAGTCATATGGCTTGGCCGATGGTAGCTACACTTGTGTATATAACTATCATGGCCATGGGGGATACTCTGTATCTATCTACCAAACACGAGCATTCATCTTTCCAAATTAGTGAAATATAAAAGTAGTAAAGAGTTCAAGAAAGATGTCATCGAATACCATTTTATGCTTCAAAGATGAACATATAATTCAAGTAGAATTGTCAATACAGTCGCGAATAAGATCTTAAATACCACTATATCTCAATCCACGTGGGATAATCATATATAGAGCGAACCAAGTGCGCTATAGTTGATCAGACCATAATACATTGATTCTAATTAGACAGTATGCTTGTGGGCGTCCCCAGTATACATATGTCCTGAACAAGCTCGATAAAGAATAAGCTTGCAAAACTAGGCTATAAATAGCGACATCATTTATGGTAGTACAAAGTATAAGTACGGAAGAGAGTGATAAAAATAGTTATAAATAGTTTAAGTTTCACAAGGATCTATGTCTTGTCTGACGTTCCTACTTATACAGTCGTCCTACTGTCTCTTGTATCAGGTCATGGTTTGTAGCATTTGGGTTCCTTGAATCTATCTTCTATTTTGGAGATTTTTTTATTTTATTTTAGTTAGAATCAATTATTAACTAGGATATTGACAAGGGATTATAAGATTTTTTGCCTAAGTCTATAGGTTAGATATAAGGAAATTAGGTCGTATATGGTCTCTGGGGCCCCTAGATAGTCCCTAGTATATTATTTTACCATTTTAGAATTTTTAGGATTTTATGAAGATTTTTAGATAATTTTATATATGATTTTATTATTTTTATAAGCTTCTATGATTTACTGTGAGAGCACCCAAGAGTAGTTATGAGGCCAAAGAATTTATTTGGGCTCTAGAACCCTTAAAATATTATCTAGATTTTCTAAGAATTTTTAGAAATTTTCTGGGATTTCTTTGGAATTTTTAGTATTTTTTCTGATTTTTATTTAATTTTCTGAATATAAAAAACCTATTTTCAATCTATTACCTAGTCAACTGAGCGGGGGGCCCACCCGTCAGCCGCTCAGGCGCGTGTGGTAGTTCCACCCGTCAGCCGCCGAAGCGGGGAGGGGCTGGCCCACCCGTCAGCCCCTGTGTGAGTGGGTTTCCATATTAGGAGCTAGCCTCCAGCTGGCTCACCCCCAAGCCAGCTCACATATGAGCCATTGGATCTGGGCGGCACAAGAAAGACGGTTGGGCAAGAATATGTTATGGGAAGAGTTTACGGACCTCTTCAATACCATGTTCTTCCCCACTACTGTTCGGAAGGAGCTGCAGGATCAGTTCATACCACTAGAACAGGGGAGCATGACAGTGGACGAATATGATGCATAATTTAGTTGCTTGAGTCGTTTTGCTCCTACTCTTGTATCTACAAAAGAAGAAAAGGCGGAGAAGTTCCATTCTGGGCTGAATTACAAGTTACAGAGTTTGACAGCGTCAGTAGACCCAACATCCTATACAGATATCTTGAATGCAGCTAGGCGTCAAGAATCTATCCTAAGGCGGAATGTAGCTTCCCAAAAGAGAGGTAGAGATGGTAGTCCTCAAGAACCATCAAAACATCCTAATAATTCTCATAAGGCCCTTCAAATCCAGCATCAACATCATCCTCCAACTAGGGTGGTTTCATCCAAGCCACAACAGCAGCATATCCCACCCAAGCCTAAGTGTAATTATTGTGGAAGAGAAGGACACAAGTGGGAACATTATAGAAAGAGGTTAGGACTTTGTCTCCTTTGTGGATCACCAGACCACCAAGTGCCCCGCAGCACCAGCTCATAAGCCAGTTTCGCAACAACAGTCTGGAGGAGCACAACGTCAAGGACAAGTATTTATGGCTGTGACTCAACCCCAAGACATGGGTAACTTAAATATGTTTCCTTGAAAGCCTTCTTTAGTTTTAGTTGTTATGCACGCTTAGTTAGTTTGTAGTATGCTTATTATCGATCAGTTCCCTTATGTTCCTAGCCATTTTCTCTCCGTGACTTAGCTTAAGAAATTATTTCTTGTAAGAGTTAGGTATTATACTATGCTATTTGTGATGTTTGATTTTTGAGGACAAAAATCTTTTAAGGGTTATAGTTTGTAGCATTTGGGTTCCTAGAATCTATCTTCTATTTTGGAGATTTATTTTATTTTATTTTAGTTAGAATCAATTATTAACTATGATATTGACAAGGGATCGTAAGATTTTTTGCCTAAGTCTATAGGTTAGGTATAAGGAAATTAGGTCGTATATGGTCTTTGGGGCCCCTAGATAGTCCCTAGTATATTATTTCACCATTTTAGAATTTTCAGGATTTTATGAAGATTTTTAGATAACTTTATATATGATTTTATTATTTTTGTAAGCTTCTATGATTTACTGTGAGAGCACCCGAGAGTAGTTATGAGTTCGAAGAATTTATTTGGGCTTTAGAACCCTTAAAATATTATCTAGATTTTTCTAGGAATTTTTAGGAATTTTCTAGGATTTATTTGGAATTTTTAGGATTTTTTCTGATTTTTATTTAAATTTTTGAATATAAAAACCCTTTTTTCAATCTATTACCCAGTCAACTGAGTGGGGGGTCCACCCGTCAGCCACTCAGGCGCGTGTGGCAGGCCCACCCGTCAGCCGCCGAAGCGGGGAGGGGCTGGCCCACCCGTCAGCCCCTGTGTGAGTGGGTTTCCATATTAGGAACTATCCTCCAGCTGGCTCACCCCCAAGCCGGCTCACATGTGAGCCATTGGATCTGGGTGGGAGGCAGCAGATGTTGCCACGTGTCCACACCCAGCCGCCTCAAGCCGCAGCCACCGACTCCCTCTCCCTATATATATTAATATATATTTAGGTTTTCCGAAAACCTTAGGATTAATTCAGCAGCTTTTTGTGGGAGAGTTCAGTAGAGTTCTTCGACTTCGCAGAGGGTTTGCCGTTGATCTAAACGTCCATTTTGTGTGCCGTTTTTTTATTGGAAGCTTATTGAGGTTAGGTTTCTGAATATATAATTTATTTTCTGGTATTTTGATCTCGAATTTCTGAATAATTATTTGAGTGTCGGTTGTCCAAAAATCAACACGTCACACGGTTTTCGAGATTTTGAGTGATCTCGAACTCCGTTTTATGATCCGTTTGAAGTTTTGGAAAGTTGACACCGAGCTCTACAACAAACAATTTGTCCAGAAATTCAGAGTTTCATCTATTATTTTATTTTTTCATAGAAATCAGATTTGGTCAACTGTTCATCGATTTGGTCATGGTTAGCCATAATGGCGATAACTTTTGACCAAATCGTGATTTTGTGGCACGGTCGATTCCAGTGCACTCATGGAACTGAAATCTACCAAGTTGTACACTCAAACTTTTGAATTCATATTGTTTGACTAGTTAGTCAACAGTATGTCTCGGTTTGCGTGCCACGAGTCTCGAATTTGGAACCGTGACTTTTCTTGGACAAAATATTTGCATTTAGATTGTTATTTCAGAATTAAATAGGTTAAAATAGGATTTTAGATGATTTATTCCAGAATTAGAATAGTATTAATTGATTTAACCCATTAGCCACTTTCTAGGATTTTTAGAGTGGTTATAGTTGATCTAACTTGTGGTTTTTATGTGACGGGGTAGATCAGACTACAACGTCTTGACTTGTGACTTTATCATCTATCGGAGCAGGCAAGTATCACTATGAACTATGTTTCCTTTATTTTATACTGCATGTTTTATGTCGTCTTTTCACTATTACTCCCCTATGGTTCATGATTGTCATTGTTCATGATTACTATTGTGCACGAGAGTTAGAAACAGTTGGATATACATACATGTTCATGTCTTACTCATTATTTCCTATTGTTTACAGTTTATCGTATTACTAATGTTATCGTAGTGGACATGTATTGTGAGTGAGTCAGGCGGAGGAATACAACAAGTAAGCATGTGGTCAATGAATTGAATACAGAGCCCTATACATTGATTGCATAATATCAGTCATGCACCACACGTATGACTGACGGATATCCCAAGCCGTCTACATGCTGAAAGTTGATATTCTAAAACACAAGTACATGTGACTTAATTATTGTTGCTCTATTGTCTATTGTTCTTCCTTCGTCAAGTGTACCTTCTTATTGTCATCATGTCTTAGTGGTATGTCAAAGTCTACCTTCATATTGTTATCATGTCTCAAAGTTACTTTCTTATCATACAATGTCATGCTAATACTTATCTTCAGTTAAATTCCTTTTATCGTTTCTTCATGCTTGTATACTATATTGTGTAATGTAGTGTTATGGTGATCTTGCTCCAATCCTGACTGGATAACTATTTTTCAGCTTTAGATGAAGAGATTTGCCCCGAGGTCTACGGTGAGTATGTTGGCGACCCTGACATCACTGGCGTACCTGGTTCCAGCGCTGACGCGAATTAGCATATTTTCTTCCTTATGGATTCGCATTAGTTAGTAGTCATAGTTATGGAGTTTAGTTGTCTATTTTATTTTCTGCCATCCGGGTTTGTTCCCGAGACTTTCTGAGTTGTAGTGGATTATTTCATATTTATAATATTGAGACTATTGGATAATTTAGTGATTATTGCTGGCTTATTTGTGGATGATAAATATGTGCGTTGTGCTTGTTATGGACCATTGTTATCATAGACAGCGTACTACCGCCGATGCTGTGGCGTAGGCTGGACATGGCCTCGAACTCGTATCCCAAAATTGGGAGCGGGTCGTGACATGGTTGACCAATAGAGTATGGTCTACTAAAACTCTATATTCTAGGTAAACATATCTTCCTATACTAGCATATATTTAGTGCCAGCCAGTTATACTTCATTAATGGGTTATAAGAACACGGGGTGATAGGCCGTGAGGCATACTATCCACTTATAAAAGTTAACTAATAGGGTGATTGAGAAATATAACATGTGTAACTAGCATGAGTTATCTTTCTAACCTCTCTATCAAGAACGAAGGAAAAAGATAAGATTTACACTGAAAGGAATCAAACAGAAGGAAGTCAAGGTAATCGGATGAGAGTTCGAATTAAGTTCAAGAAAGGGGGTCAAGTGTGTGGATGAGATACCTAGATTATAATCCTATATACAGGCTCACATCGGTACAATAACGTAACCGAAGTGACAAACTAGACCAGCATGGGCCACCACAAAAACATGTAACGCCCCAGTCCCAAAATACTTGAGACTAGGTACATGGACATGCCAGCTATATACATACGAAGTATACTCCAATAGATAGAACCCTCATATGTACACATAAGCTACAAAATGTAGTAACCAGGAAACTAATTCATCTACTAATAAATATGTCATATAATCAACTTATAAACGTCATTATATAAAATGTTGGGCGGAGACAAATCTATTACCAACTAAAGAGAGAGAAGTACATAACAACGAAGGAAGAGTCGAGCAAAGCGAAGATGATCCAAGAGCTAGCATCGCAAAGGTAAATGGTAAAGTACGGCCTCGGCTAGAGCACCTACAAAAATCATAACACACACCTGGAGAAATCACCAGGTCCTCAGAGGGACGTAACAAGATACATGAAGAACATGCCATTATAATTGCAATGTAAACACCATAAAACTACAGCACAACTGGGTCCCTAACCATCTAAGTGATATGTATTTTGAGGACAACGTTCTACGCAGGGTCTGTAGGATCATGCAAGTAATAAAGAGTGGCCGTCAAGTAGTGCTCATCCGAGTCACTATCGACCGGGGCAGCAAGTAGCGCTCATCCGAATCACTATCAACCCACAAATGTGTGTAAAAATAAATATAGCCCCTACGCTAGTAACTGTCCTCGCCCCCCAATGATACTATACGTGCATCATAACCATGATGCACCAACACGTGTCGCTTCCACAATACTATTTTATGCTTAATAACTGTCAAGTCTTCTAACATGCATATATTGACAGTTATTTCTACGCAAGCGCACATGTGATCAGCCAACACGCAAGTGACCTCTACATGTTACTCAATACTCACACACAACTCGAGATAAAATTGTGACAAGGTTAATGAAATACACTAAGTTGATAGTAGTCCCTTAACTCTAGCCCCACATACAAAAAGGAAAATAATAAATAGGAAATCTAGATATAATAAATGAAAAAAATTCAACTAATGTAAGCAGTAAATGTGGCAAGGTATCTTGCCTGAGGTTGTGTGCAAAAGGCGATGTCCAATAGCTCGAATCGTCAGAATAGTGAAGCGATGAAAGCCAAATCTCGCATACGTCCTCGGATGCTGAAATAAACACCACGAACGTGTTTGAAATGTAAGATATATCTAGAAAACGCCTGTCCCAAAGTCTAATTCTAGAACAGGGTAAAATCGTAATTTCGGGTCAAAATGATGTCCGTCGTTGGACCCATTTTGCACCAAAATGCGTGCCAGAACCTATGATCTCTAAAGTTGTCAAACTATATGTCTATGGGTCCGATTTGAAGAGACAAACCCAACCGTATGTCCAAAGTTGGATTCCGTTGGGCTGTGCACAATTTTGCCCGTTGGAACGGGTCGCGGGCCCGCCAAATAGGTGTCCCAGTCGACCTTCTCAGAATCGAACCAAGCTTGGCATACAGGACCAAAAAAGTGATTCGGTCCTATTGACATAAGTTTCTTCTCAATACGACGAACGTGCACGAAGTAATTGAGAAATTTGCAAAGGGGCCGATACTACGAATTTCGACGAATACGCATCCAATTCGTCACGCACGCGCAACCAATTCGAATTCCGTTAAAGTCCACACGTCCGTGGAGTCGATACGCATCTTTTGATGCTTTAGATTAGCGACCACGTCGTCCGGTTTGGCGGGATGCACGTCGTATCGGGAAGTTTTTTGTAAATTTTTAGTTTTAAAAATTGATTTTTCTAGGATTTTGGAATCCATTAACTTTCTATATATTTGATGAAAAATAAATCTACAATGAGGATCTTCATCTCCTAATGTTGTCTAAAGGTCTGTTCAGAAAGGTTTAAAAAAGGACTACTGGGTTGATCGGAATCTGCCCCCAAACAAGGGTGGTTGGGACTGTTTATAATCGTCTAGAAGTCGAGTTTTCCTATATTTTGGAGCTCGTTTTTCGTCGTAAACATTGTGTATTAAAATAAAATAATTGAAGGGAATCGAACTCGGTTAGGTTGTCTACGCACCTGCGAAGACGGTTCACGAAACGATGAACCGTGGAGGTAGTGCCATCGCTGAGAAGAAGGGGTTTGCAGCCGCTGTTGCTGTTCTGTCATGTCCGCACGGTCAGTTCTATCTGGGATGTTCGACTGACCATCGGCGACTCCGACAATGCGTGCGCGGCGGATGGTGCGTCGGGAGTTGCCTGGACATCAGGGAGGGTCGAATGGTTCGGAGTGGTTTGGTATTTCCTGAAATTCGATCTCAAATTCCTCCATGAGAAACAACACCTATATATTCGAATGAAATTTAATTTTGATTCAAATTAAATTTCGAGGGTGATCCGTTTTTGAGGTAATCGGTTGGATTCTATGATTTGATTTGAGTTTAAATTAAGCATATTCCAATCTAAATCGACAGCTATCCTTATTTTTTTACTAGCCGAATCCCCTGGTCAGGTTTTAATATTTACTGTTCTCTCTGGGAACAGTAAAGTTTACGATTAATTTTTTTTTTTTGTATATATATCTAGATAGTTCAAAATAATTTACAAAAATTCCAAAAATTCCTTCTAAAAATAAAAATAATTTCCAGATACTTAGCATAAAATTTTTATATAAATTTATCTAGTTGTAGCAACTACATGATAATTTTTGTATTTAGCAAAAATTATTAACTAAATATTATACTATTTAAAATCAAGAAATATTGTAAGAATAAAAATAAGAAATAAATTCTTTAAAAATTTTCTAAAATAAAAATATTTTTTTTTGAAGTATTTATTACGTAAAACTGTACCATTTTTATCTATGCATATATTGTAGCACTCAACTTGCTTCCAAATTTTTTAAAAAAAATTTAAAATATGAAAATTTACATAAATAAAATATAAAAATAAAAAAATTACTAAAATCTAGGGGTTTTACATAAATTGGTAGCAGTATTGGGCAAAAATGAAATCCCGAGATCGTACATTACCAGCTACCTTAGGCTATGTCCTAACGTGCCGGCTAGCCACCACAAATACTTTATATTCATCCATACTAGTAGAGTGTAGTAACGGATTATTATATGTCGATCAAACTCTACCTATAAGACCGTTGGAACCGTTATGATTTGTTTAGCACGGTAGCCTTATGACGGATTGATGCATTCTATGCACTATGTGTTATGCGTTATTATTAGTTCAGCTAGCCTTGCTTGGATATGGCATGATATGAGGATTCCTATATTATATGTATTACTGGGATAACCCAAACAAATCATAGAAAGCCGTTGGATTGATTGGCCGCTTGTAAAATGACTTGCTTGTGACATGTTTATTCTGTTAGCAACCGAGGAACATGGACTGTCATGGTGTATGGTCCAACTCATGTCCTTGTTTGGTTGTTGGGTTGGGCTATTTTGCTATGACAGGCTATGGGCCAAAGTTGCGACCAGAAGCCATAAATTGACTATGGTTATATGATGTATCTTATCTCGGCACGAGATTGGCATCGTTTGTCCTTGTTTGGTTGTAAGGGTATCGTATGGTCTCGATGATACGTTATAAGCCTATAACTCATGAGTCATGTCTTATTATATCTATTGCTTTGGATTTGTCTTATTCTTATGTACTCCCTTGTGGTACTTGCTATTCGGGTCTGATCCTGCTGGTTTTGTTTGGCCAGATCTCGTAGCAGCGCAAGAGGATCCAGCCTTCTATTCGAATAATGGTGCACACCAGGAGTATGGGCGTCAAGGACCATGAGTGGATTTCTTCTTCACTGCTCTGATATCTTCTATTTTGTACTCGACATTTAGCAACCGGCATCTGTTTCGTTTGCTGTTCTGGACTTCAGTTTCCTTTACATAATTATAATTATGTAACGCCTGTGGTTCGTATTACGTATTTCTGGAATACGTGTACGTATTTATTCTTGTATTGCATGATTTCCTTGCTTAATTCCTCTATGGGCTGGTTTATTCTCGGTTTGGGTTGGCTTGGTTCGGTTTAGGATTGCTCTTGGTTCATCATGAACCAAGGGGTGAACCCCCTACCTACCACCACCACTCATATTTATTACCTATTCTTCTTCTCTCTCTTCATTAATCTTTTTTTTCTTCTACCATTTACTTCCTTACCTACCAAAGAAAGGGAGAGAGAGAGAGGTCTAGGCAAGTGCAACTTGCTTCCACAAGAGAGCCCATTTTTATTATTCCATTAGCTTCTCCTCATGTTTCTAAGACACATTAGAACTTGTCATTTTCCATTTTGAGGCTTTAATTTTTGTAGATCTAGAAATTAGTTATTTTCAGATTTTGGTGGCTTTGATCTATCAAACTTCTTTGTTTTCAAGTTTTGATGGTTCTATGTTGTAGAGAATTTTATTCTACCCAATTTTGACCTTTGAAAAGTTGGATTTGGACTTGTTTTGACCAAGTTATGGACTTTTGAAGCTTTGGGTTCAACCATGGAGTTCTTGCTGAATTGGAGAAGACAGTGAGCAGTGCGTGAGCTTTTTAGCTTGCGCCACTGAGCTGCATGTGCTCTTTAGCGCAGCACAGTCCGACCTCATATGCTGTCTTGGCAATGAGTCGTATGGACCTCATACGCTGCCTTGATGAGGAGTCGTATGGAGTACATACGCGGCCTTTTGGAAGCGTATGTCTTGCATAGCCTGACCTGAGCGTAGCCTGACCTGAGCGTAGCCTGACATGAGCGTAGCCTGACATGAGCGTAACCTGACTTGAGCGTAGCCTGACCTGAGCGTAGCCTGACCTGAGCGTAGCCTGACTTGAGCGTAGCCTGACCTGAGCGTAGACAGACCTGAGCGTAGCTTGACTTGAACACAGCCTGACTTGAGCGCAGTCTGACTCAGGCGTAACCTGATGTTTAGGCGCAACTGGACATGACCCTACTTACCCTGGATCTTCTATAGCCCTGTATATTGATATTTTATTAGATATTTAACTTCTATTTTATATCTTACGCCTTTTGTCCTGAACTTGATAATCACAAATTTACTTGATATGTTTGGAATTGATAATTGAGCATGACGTGATAGTGACCCGTAGTGGTGCACTCCTGACATAATAACTTGACATGACCTGATAGTGGCCTGTCGTGGCGCACTCCTGACAAGTACACTTAGCATGTTAACCTGACATGATTATCTCGAATAGCTGTTACGACGGCTACCTGACATGACGTGACCTGTATAATTAATCTGGACACCGTGGGCGATTGTGTTTGTATAAATAAACCAGTCCTGTATTGCATCATTCTAGGACAGGGACTCCTGAGTACCACGGTCAGGAGTACCTACTAAAATGGATTAAGGCTAATAACTAGATTAATACATTAGTCATGACGAGATTTCCCAGCTACAGGCAATCCTGTTACCTGGGCACGCCTTGGGATCTGTAGCCTGCCGTCGAGTAGGGCACATTTCCAGCACACTGTCATGTGTTGCACCCTTCAAGCTACCTAAGGGTACATTCGTTTCCTGGACGATGTACCCACCTGAATTCAACTCTAATCTTTTAACCCGGGTAACCTGGATGGTCTGCAGGGCTTGTAGCTGTGGAATAATCTTACTGCATCTTGTTAGTAATTAGGCTTGTGACAACCCTAGTTAGTTAAAGTATCAAGCCGTAATTCTTGCTTGGCCGTGAAGTGATTGGACGGAGTCTAACCAGTCTAGTCTTGCCCTGATCCTGTTCCAGATTATTGAATGATCAGAATGCTTGTATTTATTTTATCGATAAATGGTAAGAATTCTAAGTTCTGTTCAGACGAAGGGTTACAACCCGGTCCTTGTTTGGTTTATGGGTTGTAACCTGGTTATCTGAATGGTTCCATGGTTATCTCGTCGTATATCATCCTGGTGTATTTTCTTTATTTCCAGTTCTTACTCTTATTTATATCTTGTGCTGATTGCTGGTTTTGGTTCTTAAGTGAAGCCTCCTTTGTGGCACTTGCTCTTTCTGGGGTCTGACCCAGCTGGTTTTGTGTGGCCAGATTTCGGAGCAGCTTTAGAGGATCTACCGACCTTCCAGCCAGATGGTGGCCACTAGACGGAACCCTGGCAACGAGTGGGTTATTTTTGGCTCTCCCACTCTATTGTAAAAATATTCTTTTGAGGCGTTTAGCCGACGAGCACCTGTTTAGCTCGATTGCACTTACTTACTGTCTGCCTACGGGCTGTAACATGATTAACAGATCCTAGGGTTGGTCATGTATGACTAAACTCTTGCTAGTCCTGACATTATGTAACGACTAGCTTCATGATCAACTTAATATGTAATGTTTGGGACGCCTTACTATTGTATATTTAATGATCATACATCTTGTGACTTTTACTTACTTGCTTGTGATTGAGACACTAGGCTTGTTCATGACCTTAAGAGACTGTTGGCTTGTAGATAAACCCTCATGTATCTAGACAGCCGTGACCGTATAGTGAGATGGATTCCATTTCATATACGTAGCTGGCTATGTCTGCCCCCGCTCACTACTACAAAAATCTTTAACAATGACACGTTATAGATGACACTCATTTAAAAGTATCATTAATAATACTTTTAATGTCAACTAATTTAATACATGTCATTAATAGCTTTATCAATGACAATGAAAAAATATAATGTCATAATAAGTGCTCTAAGATGACGATTAAAAATATAACGTCATAAAATATATATTTTGCATGTCATCTTTGTGTATGAAGAAAAGATGTGTGACTAATAATGACACATTGATATTAATGGTCATATTTAGTTTAAACAATAATCTACACCAAATATATGTTATAAAATGTTGATTAAAAAATGACATATTATTGAGTTGAAAAATATAACGTCATGATAAGTATTTTACTACAATTAGTATCCCATAAGACAATAAAAAATTTAACAACACAATATTTTTCGTTACTAATAATTTCTTTTACAGTGCATACACTACAAAAAAAAGGCATTTCTTGACGGTTTATTTGTTGACGGTCATGTTAAACCGTCAAGAAGAGCTACTTTCTTGACGATTTTGACTATACGTCATGTAACCACTCTTTTTGTTAGTATTATTGACGGTTTTAACAACAACCGTCAAGAAAAACTACTTTATTATTGACAATTTTAAAAGAACCGTCAATAAAACCGTTTGACGATTCTTTCATTAGCGTCATTAATTGTAACGCAGTAAAATTCCCGCGAATATTTCAGTATGCCATTTTGGTAATTCTGACATAATTTTTTTCCTTATATCTCCCGAACCCTAGCTCCCTCTCCATTCTCCTCTCTATTTACTTCACACTCTCGAGTTCATTCTCCAACTCCCCCCTAAAAAATACAAAATCTTTTCCTTCTTTCTCCAAACCCTAAACCTAACTCGCAAACCCTAATCCTAAAATATTGAAGGAAAGAGAAGCTCAATCCCCTGATCTGTGAGTCATCATATTTGATTTAGGGTTAGGGTTTTGGTCATCTAGTGTTTGAATTTATTTATTTTAGGAATTTTTTTGTTTGCATGAAGGGGACAGAGAGCTCGATGAAGAAATAAACTACTAGAAGCACTTTTCTAACTCCTTCGTAGCCGACCAGACCACCGTGCCTCCTATTCGACTTTGGACCTTGTCGCAGAAGAAGCCCCAAATTTGAAGTGGGGGGGGACAGTTCTTCTTTTCTGTAGCCGATCGATCTGCAGAATTGGGGGAAGAGAATTTAGGGTTTGCTGATGTTGGCGAAGGTGGTTACGAGGGGTGGATGGTCCGGTACGGGAGGAGGAAGATCGGGAGGTCATTCATATACATGCGCTACTTCGCGCTGGAGACGTGGTAAGTAGAGAGGGTCTCCCGCAACCGCAGCTGATTATTTGGTGTCATGTTGAGCGGACACGACGACACGGACACGATGTTACGTCTGATTTTGTGCCGGATGCGGACACGTTACTGGTTTTCGAAGTGTTAAAAATGCTGAATTTTACTCGTGAGTTTTTTTTTTAATTACTGTTTTTTTTGTGTTTTTTAGGTTCCGATCAAGATTCTGCTTATAGATGGGAAGTGGAGGATAGGGGGTTTAAGATGCACCATGGGCATGTAAGTTTTACTTTTATGTCAGTCGTCCATTTATCACATTCACCAACAGAGTTGGGCAATCTGTCTTTATTAAGTTCAATGATGAAGATGAGCCAAAGACTCTGCATGTATCTGATTCAAGAGTTTCTTTCATCTATCGAAAGCAGTAGGTCCAGATAAACTGTAGGTGTCTTCTTCAACCATCTCTATCCCCCTCCTAGTGCTTCTTATGAATAGAAATTCGAAGTTGATAGATTTATTTGGTGCAAGCTTTTACATGTATGCTTTCTTTTTTGCTCGGAAAAAGTTCTGTATGTGCAAGTGTTTTGTTTGTTCAACAATACTGTCCACTTCGAATCTAATTATCTACTACATGGAAAGGCATCGAGAGTAGTGATGTACTAAGGAATAATCTGAATAGTGAATTTCTGTCTATTGAACCTAAATCAGCCCCTATTGATTATGTTCTAGTTGAGGTATAAGACATTCTCAAGAGTAGGAAAAGTTGAGCAAGAAGTGGCATTGGGAAACACCACCAGGTTAACAGAGCTTCAAACAAATATCCTGCTTGTTTTGTAGGTCTATTGACCTCATATTGTTCCAAATATTGCTTGATGACCACTAATTAATCATATAGATAGAGCTTCGAGCAATAACAGAAAAAGGGTCTATTAGGGTGACCATTTCTTTCTGAATGGTTTGTGATAACCAACCTAGCATTTGGCCAAAAATATGACTGAACAGAATCATTTTGTCTTTGTATGGATGATGCATGCATCTAACAAAAGCATATAGATCTAGAAGTACAAGAATGTTGTTTAGCAGCAAGATACTGAGATGACAACACGCTAAATCATGTTTCGTTGAGAAGCATATGTATAAGTCTCTTCTTTTGTACAAACGATACAAAGTGTGCATCTTCTTCAGGAATCTGTTGTTCTAAAACATTTTCCATTTCTACCTTGTTACTAGTACTTCCTACGAAATCAAGTGGATATATCCAAGTATTTCTTGATGGAGGGTTGAATCAATAGAGGATGGGGTATGCTATTTGCTTTACTTTCCAAATATACATTTCTTGTTCCATACTTACTGTTTTTTCTCTTGAGGGCTTGATTGAATGCTTGCTTTGTGGGGATGTAGATGAAATGACTCGTCCATATAAACTTTTCATGTGTAGATATGTGATGCAGTTGTTGTTGCTAAAATTTTGAATGCAACCCTTTGTGATCCCACACCTTGAAGTAAATCCTGTTTGGCAAGACACAAGGTTTCCATAGGACAATATCATATTGTGTATATTCTCTTATGATCATCCTACACGTGATTGACAAAGCTGTGTTTGCTTTTTGCAGCTCATTTGATAATTTTTTTGACGTAGATCACTTTATTCGAGTTTTGAAAGATGACGTTTCAATAGTTAGGGATTTTCCTAGTGAATACTCATGTAGCGCAAGAGAGTATTATGCTACTGCTATTCGAGCTACCAGAATAAAAACTGCACATGTTCATGCTTCTGCCAACTGGTATTTGGAGAATGTTATTCCTATTCTACGGAGGTTAGTACTTAATTTATGAATTGTTGTGAGTTTTATGTTAACTGAATTGCCAATTTGTTATGCAAAATTTAGTTTATAGTATATCGACAAATTAACCAGGTGGTTATGCAAGCAATTTAAACTTAAATTCTATCGAAGTACGATATGTCGACTAGTTTGCTTACATGAACATACATCAGGAGTAATATGTAGCAATGACCATTTTTCTTACGCACACTATTCATCAGAAAGAAGATTCAGCTGTAGATTAGATGGTTTGTCTGGAGATTATCTATATGTGGGTTTAATTAAAAATAAATTATGCAATTTTCCTGTAGCCTACTGATGTCTTTCGACTTAAAATTATTGTTATGGGGTTAATTTACCTATTTATTTGCTTTTACTTTTTGGAATCTAAAAGGAGAGTTTGGGTTGTATAAAATGTTATGGTGTTAATTTATCTTTTATTACCTTAAGTCAAGATGTTCCATCAATTACAAACATATCATTTCTCAATCCAGTTTCAAATTTGTTCTGCATTAATCTGATCTGCCGTCTATCACTACAACATTTTTTTCACATCTCGTGCTCTTTTTGATGAAACTTGTTCCGATGAAGAAGAAATCTCTATCCTTGCTTCTAATGATCTAATCCTCCTATATCCACATCCAAAATCTCGCCCATTGACTAAGCATGTTTTTACTATTTTATATCCATTAGGCAGAAATCAAGATATATTCGGACTTTGTTCTAGAATTTCTCATCTTCTATTCAATACAGAAAAGGTAAACATTTCTTTATTCCATGTTTAAGAATTATCAAATAACATGTTTTGAACATGCTGCATCCACATCCTTAATTAGAAAAGAAACCACGTGTTCTACTAAGCATTTTGTTTATGTCTAATGAACTTGTATCTTCTAGTTAGTCTTGTATTTCAAAGTATAAAGCTATTGTTAGTTGATTTACAGATTGAGCGAAACTTGAAAGGTGCAGCTCCTATGAGTGGCAAGTAATTTTTTTTCATTTGGGTATGGCTTAATTGGTATTGTACAGGGAGTCCCTAGCTCTGGTATCAATCGTCATCCAACTGACAAAGAAAAATGATATATAACACATAATAAAAAGGGTATGGAGGTTTTTTCTTTTTTTTTTAAAATTTATCTTCCTAGAATTTCCCACATGTTCCATTTTTCCTCTCTACATACGTCCTCCTTTAGCCATTTTTGGGCCCAAGTCAGCCCATCATTTTCCTACACTAGATAGTTTCACATTCTTTTCTATTTCTCAGCTTGAAAAGCCCTGTCAAAGACCGTCAAGAAAAGTGCCAGAATCATAGCTGAAGGACTTTTCAGGGCTAGGAAATTGGAAAACTTGGGTCAGTAGATATATTCCTTTCTTGTTAACAATATTATAAGGTTATTATAAGCTAGGGAAGTTGAGAAGGATGTGGTTTATATAATAGTAATAGTAAGGTTCACAATATCGGTATCGGAATCCGTATCGAACAATTTCTATGAATATCGGGATCGACGGTATCGGCAATATCGGCCTCTTCCTCTGGGAAATGTTTGAAATAAATTAACATTTTCAATAGACTCTAACATACGAGTGCACAACATTTGAGTGCTTGCACCTACACATTCTGAAAAACCTAGTCTGAGCCATCAGTCAATAAAATGTATAGAACTACATATCCTATATTGATCTAACTTTAACACATTCAATTAGCCTCTTTTTCTCAGAGCCACAATACAGCTCCCTGAGTAATATTTTATTTGATTGTCAGTCTGGTGTGCAACTTGTTCAGTCTCTTCCTCTGGGAAATGTTTGAATAACAACCAAGTTTTTTTTAAATTAGAACTCAATAGGCATGAAACTAACCTCCTCTTGCTTTTGGGATTCTCTTACGACTTTAAATTATCCTGCATAGGGTTATGGGCTTGGATACAAATATGGTATATTCCAGCAAAATATTACAAAAGACTGTCAAGAGGAGGCTTCTGAAAGTTGGCTTGAGGTATCTATTGTCTTGTCTTCTCTTCATAATATGTTCCTTTCCGATATATATGTATTGGTATAACATTATGTACTAGTTGATTTTATGTTTATTTTTGTAGTTTGCTGGGAGAAAGGGTTACTCTGTCAGAGAAATTGATGAAATGAGACGAGAGCTGGCCAAATTTATTGTTAATAAAGACCATGTAAAAAATGATGTATTAGAAAATTTTGGAAGTATTGTAAATTTATGTTGTGAACGTTTGAGACTAGAATAATATTGTATAGATCAATGTTGGCATTTTGAATAAATATGAAATGAATTTTTTTTGTTCGTGTAAGTGTTTATTTTTCTTCTTTATTTTTCTTATATGGGATATTGTACACAAAATACAAATTGTGGAATATGGATGAAAAAATTCGAGTCATCTTTTGTAAATAAAGATGACGAAAAAAGTCATATTTTACAAATAAAGATGACATGTATTGAGCTGTCACTGATTTCTTATGATAAATGTAATTTAAAAAAAATAAAGATGACGTATAGAAGTCATCTTTTGTACATAAAAATGATGCGTCAAAGTCATCATTTGTAAATAAAGATGATGCATAGAAGTTATCTTTTGTAAATAAAGAAAACGTATAAAAGTCATCTTTTATAAATAAAAATGATGCGTGTTTAGTTGTCATTGATTTTTCAAGATAAAAGTCATTTAATATAAATAAAGATAACACACAGTACTCATCTTTTCTAAATAAAGATGACACATAAAAGTCATCTTTTATAAATAAAGATGACGTGTGCTGAGCTGTCATTGATTTCTAATGATAAAGATGACCCCTTCATAGATGACGGCCGAACAAATGTCATCAATTAACATATTTAGCCGTCATTGTTATCTATTTTTGTAGTAGTGGCTCTCCAGTGTTCTGGTTCTGGGGCGTGACATGGTTTAAGTGGTGGCCCATGCAGGTCTTGTAAATCAAGATATGTGAGGGTTTACCGAATAGATGTCTCAATCAGTATTCGTCCTTGATCTCTGCTCGTATCTTCTGAATCCCTGGATTCTTGTCCTGATCATATGCTTGTATCGTTGATCTGTCCTGGTCCTTCCTTATTGATTCCTATGTCGTCTTCTTCAGCGGCATTGTTCGTGGTCCTACCGACCAGCAAGGCGGAGCCCCTCCCACGGACCAGCAGCAACCTGGAGATCAAGCCCAGCATTCCGGAGTAGCCTCCAGAGTCATGCCTTCTGGCGGAGAGCCACCAGTTCAGCCAGTTCAACCTGTAGAACGTGATGACGGCACTTTGGTAGGACTCGTCAGGACCTTGATAGCTTTCCAAGACCGGCGTGGAGATGCCTTGCACCAGGCAGTGACGGATGCTTTGACCCGGGGTGGTCATCAGGGTAACAGCGCGGCCAACAGCTTCAAGCGCTTGAACCCTCCATTCTTCGACGGTAGTGAAGATGCTATCGCGAAAGATGCATGGATTCAGGACACAGAGGTGATTCTAGAAGCAGCCAGGACCCCAGAGAACGAGAAGGTGGCCGTTGTGCGCCTGCAGTTGTTAGATCTTGCCCGCAGCTGGCGGGCAGCACAGGCCGTTGGATTAGCAGCACCCATTTCTTGGGCAGTATTCAGAGAGAGATTCCAGACCAAGTATTTCGATGCCGTGGCTCGGTATGATCTGCAGACGAGGTTTACCAATCTGAAGCAAGGAGGCAGGACGGTCGACGGATATGCGGCCGAGTTTTCCAGACTCAGTCGGTTTGCTCCCACTTTGGTGGCAACCGAGTATGATAGAGCCCAGCGGTTCCAGCAGGGACTTCACCTAGAGATCTTGTTGGCAGTTGAGCAGTTTGAGCATCAGACTTTTGATGCAGTCTTGAGAGCAGCCCGGAGGCATGAGTATACCTCCCAGCGGATTGTGGATAGGGCCGGAGGTCGGAAGAGATCTCACGGTCAGATGAATCAGTCTTCAGTACCGGCCCCGGCAGCCAGGGCTTTGACTATTGGAGCTCCGAGGCGAGCGGCCTCAGTAACGTCGGTTCAGCATTCCACTCCGACGCACCCTCAGCAGCAGAAGCAGAAGCAATCTTCCGTAGTGGGTTGTTCTCATTGTGGGAAGCCAGGCCATGTGGTGGTAGAATATCGCAGGGCACAGGGATTGTGTCTGGCTTGTGGAGCACCAGACCATAGGGTTGGATCCTGCCCGAATAGGGGTGGTTCATCATCGTCTAACCTTTCTAGCTCTTCGGTGAGAGGACCAGCTCCGGTCTAGCAGCAGCAGTATCCATTGCCGAGGCCCTTGCCGCCTCAGACCCAAGTGTTCCAGCAGCAGAACCCCCAGCAGTATGCACAAGTCCAAGCCTAGAGTCAGAGCAGGCAGCGAGGATTTCAGCAGAGGGGACCAGCACCCCGAGGGCACGGTCAGGCTATGGTGATGACCGTGGAGGAAGGATTGGCACCAGGAGAGGTAGTAGCAGGTACTATTCTCGTCAACTCCTTTCCAGCTTCAGCTTTATTTGATTATGGTGCATCGCATTCATTTATGTCTGCACGATTCGCGACACGGGTAGGATTGGAGCTCGAGTCATTATCAGTAAGGCTTAATATACTTACTGGTAACGGACTTGTGGGAGTAGATAGAGTGTTTTCCTCGTGTCGGATCGTAGTTAGCGGTAGAGAATACCCCGCTAGATTGATAGAGTTCTCGATGGCCGATTATTATGTGGTCCTAGGGATGGATTGGTTGAGGAACCACTATGCTAGGATAGACTGCCACATTGGCAGGGTTGTTTTTAGCATTCCAGGCGAGCCGGAGTTTTCTTTCTCCCGAGGCGAAGTTGAGTTATCTCCTCCAGTATTGCGGATGGCAGTAGCAGCAGTTCAGTTGCCCAGGATAGTCGAGGAGTTTCCAGATGTTTTCCCAGAAGAACTTCCAGGTATGCCTCCGGAGCGGGAGATCGAGTTCACTATAGACTTGATTCCCGGGACAGCCCCAGTGTCAGAGAGAGTCTACAGGATGGCGCCGTCAGAGTTGGAGATATTGTACAAGATGATTGAAGAACTCAGAACCAAGGGATTCATTCGTGCTAGTGGATCGCCTTGGGGAGCCCCGATGCTTCTTGTGAAAAAGAAGGATGGTACGTCCTGGTTATGTGTTGATTATCGTACCTTGAACTCAGTGACAATCAAGAACAGATACCCTCTTCCGAGGATAGATGACTTATTTGATCAACTCATGGGGGCTTCAGTATTCTCGAAGATTGATTTGCGCTCAGGTTATCATCAGATCAGAGTCAGAGAGCAGGACATCCCGAAGACAGCTTTTAGATCGAGATATGGGCATTGGGAATTCCTTGTTATGCCTTTTGGAGCAACCAATGCGCCGGCAGTATTCATGGACCTCATGAATCGCATCTTCATGCCTTACTTGGATCAGTTTGTGATTGTGTTCTTGGATGACATTCTGGTCTACAGCAAGAGTGAGGCGGAGCATGAGCAGTATCTCCGTATAGTTCTTCAGATCCTCAGAGAGAACCAGTTATATGCCAAGTTCAGTAAATACGAGTTCTGGCTCGATCGTATTTCGTACTTGGGTCATATCATCACTCGAGGAGGAGTAGAAGTGGATCCCCAGAAGATTGTGGCTATTGAGTCATGGCCAGTGCCCAGCACAGTTGCAGAGGTTCGTAGTTTTCTTGGATTGGCCGCTACTACCGGCGGTTTGTTTAGATTTTGCTCGAATTTCAGCGCCATTGACGCAGTTGACCCACAAGGATGCGCTGTTTGCTTGGACAGCAGAGTGTTAGAGTTCTTTTGAGCAGTTAAAGCGAGGCTTGATAACAGCTCATATTCTCACGCTTCCAGATGGGACTGGAGGATTCTCAGTGTACTGTGATGCTTCAGACAGAGGTTTAGGATGTGTTCTGATGCAGCATGGGAAGGTAATAGCTTATGTGTCACGACAACTTCGTGATCATGAGAGGAATTACCCAACCCATGACTTGGAGCTGGCAGTAGTGGTGTTTGCACTTAAGTTATGGAGGCACTACTTGTATGGAGATAGGGTGGAGATTTTTACCGACCACAAGAGCCTGAAGTATGTTTTCACCCAGAAGGATCTTAACATGCGTCAGAGAAGGTGGCTGGAGCTTCTTGTGGATTATGTTGTCAACCTGCAGTATCATCCTGGGAAGGCCAATGTTGTTGCGGCTGTATTGAGCAGGAGAGCGGGAGTTTATTTTCTAACAGCACAACCAGAGCTATTAGCAGATCTTCAGAAAATGGGTATTGAAGTTGTTCTCCCTTCCATTGTGGCCTTGATGGCTAGTATGCAAGTTCAGTCCACTATAGTTGAGAGGATCCGGATGGCACAGTCGGCAGATTCCAAGCTTCAGCGACTCAGAGCAGAGTGTAAGGCAGGACGAAGACCAGAGTTATGCATTCATGAGGATGGTACACTTCGACATGGTAAGCGTCTTTGTGTACCCAGCGGAGATATCCGACAGGAGATCATGTCAGAAGCGCACAGTTCGCAGTATTCCATCCATCTCGACAGTATGAAGATGTACCGTGATATCCGGCAGCATTTCTGGTGGAATGGTATGAAACGGGAGATAGCTCGGTTTGTCTCTCGGTGTTTGGTTTGCCAACAAGTTAAAGCCGAACATCAGAGACCGGCTGGACTTCTTCAGCCCTTACCGATTCCAGAATGAAAGTGGGAGCATGTGACCATAGATTTTGTGACTGGACTACCTAGATCCCCAGCTGGTAGAGATGCTATCTGGGTTATAGTTGACAGGCTCACGAAAGTGGCTCACTTTCTTCCATTCAGAGTTGGTCAGTCGACGACTCAGTTAGCAGAGATGTACCTCAGGCAGATTGTCAGATTACACGGTGTGCCAGTCAGTATCACCTCGGACCGAGATTCAAAATTTACGTCGCACTTTTGGCGTAGCTTGTAAGAGAGTTTGGGAACTCATCTCCAGTTCAGTTCAGCATATCACCCGCAGACAGATGGCCTGTCGGAGCGCACGATCCAGACTCTTGAAGACATGTTGCGGTCTCGCACACTTGACTTCGGTGGTTCATGGGAAGATCACTTGTACCTGGTGGAATTCTCGTACAACAACAGTTTCCAGGCCAGTATCCAGATGACACCGTTCGAGGTACTGTATGGAAGGAAGTGCAGATCCCCGCTAGCCTGGGATGATGTTGGAGAGAGACAGATGCTCGGTTACAGAAATGATTGCCCAGACAGTTGAAGTGGTCAGGCGAGTCAGAGATCATCTTCGAGTTGCCCAAGATCGCCAGCGCCATTGGGCCGATTCTCATCGGCGCCCTCTCGAGTTTTCGGTCGACGATCATGTATTCCTGAGGATTTTGCCTAACCGTGGCGTCATTCGTTTCGGCGTACGGGGCAAGCTTAGTCCTAGGTATATAGGACCGTTTGACATTCTGGAGCGAGTAGGAGATGTATCCTATCGTCTCGCTCTTCCACCGTCGCTAAGCGAGGTGCATGACGTGTTCCATGTATCCCAATTACGACGGTATATCCCGGACCCGAGCCACATCCTGGATCATTCGGAATTGGTTGTTGGTACCAACCTTTCGTATGAGGAGAGGCCCGTGTCTATATTGGACCGGAGAGAGACGATCCTCAAGAATAAGACTATCAAGTTAGTCCGAGTTGCTTGGGGTCATCACTCTTTGGGGGAGTCAACGTGGGAGCGTGAGGATGATATCCGATCGTGATATCCAGACTTGTTTGACTCGTGAGGTATAATGTCTTTCTTATGCCTTATACCTTCGATTCCTTGCTTGAATGAGTGATTGTCTGCCTAGTTATAGCTTGCATGTGATTAATGTAGCTTGTCATTGCTCCTCTAGCCTCTTGATTAAATTCCGAGGACGAAATTCTTTTAAGGTGGGTAGAGTTGTAATGCCTGTGGTTCGTATTACGTATTTCTGGAATATGTGTACGTATTTATTCTTGTATTGCATGATTTCCTTACTTAATTTCTTTCCTGGGCTGGTTTGTTCTCGGTTTGGGTTGGCTTGGTTCGGTTTGGGATTGCTCTTGGTTCATCATGAACCAAGGGGTGAACCCCCTACCTACCACCACCACTCATATTTATTATCTATTCTTCTTCTCTCTCTTCATTAATCTTTTTTTTTCTTCTTCTATTTACTTCCTTACCTACCAAAGAGAGGAAGAGAGAGAGAGAGGTCTAGGCAAGTGCAACTTGCTTCCACAAGAGAGCCCATTTTTATTGTTCCATTAGCTTCTCCTCATGTTTCTAAGACACATTAGAACTTGTCATTTTCCATTTTGAGGCTTTAATTTTTGTAGATCTAGAAATTAGTTATTTTCGGATTTTGGTGGTTTTGATCTATCAAACTTCTTTGTTTTCAAGTTTTGATGGTTCCATGTTGTAGAGAATTTTATTCTACCCAATTTTGACCTTTGAAAAGTTGAATTTGACTTGTTTTGACCAAGTTATGGACTTTTGAAGCTTTGGGTTCAACCATGGAGTTCTTGCTGATTTGGAGAAGACAGTGAGCAGTGCACGAGCTTTTTAGCTTGCGCCCCTGAGCTGCACGTGCTCTTTAGTGCAGCACAGTCTGACCTCATATGTTGCCTTGGCAAGGAGTCGTATGGACCTCATACGCTGCCTTGATGAGGAGTCGTATGGAGTACATACGCTGCCTTTTGGAAGCGTATGTCTTGCATAGCCTGACCTGAGCGTAGCCCGACCTGAGCGTAGCCTGACTTGAGCGTAGCCTGACCTGAGCGTAGCCTGACCTGAGCGTAGCCTGACCTGAGCGTAGCCTGACTTGAGCATAGCCTGACCTGAGCGTAGCCTGACTTGAGCGTAGCCTGACCTGAGCGTAGCCTGACTTGAACGCAGCTTGACTTGAGCGCAGTCTGACTCAGGCGCAACCTGATGTTTAGGCGCAACTGGACCTGACCCTACTTATCCTGGATCTTCTATAGCCCTGTATATTGATATTTTATTAGATATTTAACGTCCATTTTATATCCTTACGCCTTTTGTCCTGAACTTGATAATCACGAATTTACTTGATATGTTTGGAATTAATAATTGAGCATGACGTGATAGTGACCCGTAGTGGTGCACTCCTGACATAATAACCTGACATGACCTGATAGTGGCCCGTCGTGGTGCACTCCTGACAAGTACACTTGGCATGATAACCTGACATGATTATCTCGAATAGCTGTTGCGACGGCTACCTGACATGACGTGACCTGTATAATTAATCTGGACGTCGTGGGCGATTGTGTTTGTATAAATAAACCAGTCCTGTATTGCATCTTGTCTAGGACAGGGACTCCTGAGTACCATAGTCAGGAGTACCTACTAAAATAGACTAAGGCTAATAACTAGATTAATACATTAGTCATGACGAGATTTCCCAGCTACAGCCAATCCCGTTACCTGGGCACGCCTTGGGATCTGTAGCCTGCCGTCGAGTAGGGCACATTTCCAGCATAATGTCATGTGTTGCACCCTTCAAGCTACCTAAGGGTACATTCATTTCCTGGACGATGTACCCACCTGAATTCAACTCTAATCTTTTAACCCGGGTAACCTGGATGGTCTGCAGGGCTTGTGGCTGTAGAATAATCTCACTGCATCTTGTTAGTAATTAGGCTTGTGACAACCCTAGTTAGTTAAAGTATCAAGCCGTAATTCTTGCTTGGCCGTGAAGTGATTGGACGGAGTCTAACCAGTCTAGTCTTGCCCTGATCCTGTTCCAGATTATTGAATGACCAGAATGCTTGTATTTATTTTACCGATAAATGGTGAGAATTCCAAGTTCTGTTCAGACGAAGGGTTACAACCCCGGTCCTTGTTTGGTTTACGAGTTGTAACCTGGTTATCTAAAAGGTTCCATGGTTATCTCTTCGTATATCATCCTGGTGTATTTTCTTTATTTCCAGTTCTTACTCTTATTTATATCTTGTGCTGATTGCTGGTTTTGGTTCTTAAGTGAAGCCTCCTTTGTGGCACTTGCTCTTTCTGGGGTCTGACCCAGCTCGTTTTGTATGGCCAGATTTTGGAGCAGCTCCAGAGGATCTACCGACCTTCCAGCCAGATGGTGGCCACTAGACGGAACCCTGGCAACGAGTGGGTTATTTTTTGCTCTCCCACTCTATTGTAAAAATATTCTTTTGAGGCATTTAGCCGACGAGCACCTGTTTAGCTCGATTGCACTTACTTACTGTCTGCCTACAGGCTGTAACATGATTAACAGATCCTAGGGTTGATCATGTATGACTAAACTCTTGCTAGTCCTGACATTTTGTAACGACTAGCTTCATGATCAACTGAATATGTAATGTTTGGGACGCCTTACTATTGTATATTTAATGATCATACATCTTGTGACTTTTACTTACTTGCTTGTGATTGAGACACTAGGCTTGTTCATGACCTTAAGAGACTGTTGGCTTGTAGATAAACCCTCATGTATCTAGACAGCCGTGACCGTATAGTGAGATGGATTCCATTTCATATACGTAGCTAGCTATGTCTGCCCCCGCTCTCCAGTGTTCTGGTTCTGGGGCGTGACAAATTAAATCTCACTTCAGCTGACTACGGGTTATGTATTATTGACTCGACACTAGCTCGTCATTTTGTATAGCTAGTCTCATGAATCATTTTGACGAAGCATCGGAGATGCATTACTGCTTTGTCTTATATGTTCATTATTTAATGCTTCTTGGTTTGATTGATTGAGACATAGATGCTCTGCGAGACCATAGGAGACTTGATTGTAGTATGCACCCTAGTCTCTTGATAGCCGTAATCGTTGTATGACATCTTCGTACCTCATTCGGGGTAGCTGTCCTAGTTCGTCTATGTATTTTGGTACTGGAGCGTGACAAGGTTGTAGTGGTGGCCCATACAGGTCTAGTTTTTAGACTTATGAGGTGTTATTGTTATAGGAGTCTCAATCAAAACATGTTCCCCTTGACTTACTGTTTTGTCTTCTCTTTCCCCACCTTGATTGTTAACTTGTTTATCATCCTCGATTCCTTCTCATCCTGTCTTTTGATACTTTATATTGCTTTTCTTTAGTGGAACTTCCTTCTTAGTAGTTGGCAGGGCCGCATAGAAGATCATCCAGTAGAGTAGGGTTTCGTAGAGCATCAACGTGGGCTGGTACCTCCTCAGGGCTATGTTCTGGCTGGGTTGGTAGCACGATAATTTGAGAAGCATGAGCCACAAGTTTCAGTACCCCCGTCAGGTCCAGAGGCAGTTGGCTCTCACGCGTTAATGGAGATTATTAGGGGACTGTTGGCATTATAGCAGCACCAGATGGCAGCCCAACAACATCAGTAGGAACATAATCATTTGCTCAACCAAGGATTATGGATGGCATTGAAAAGAGAGACGAGGATACAACAAGGACTTCATATGGAGATCATACATGAAATGGGAAAGCAGGATCATCAAGCTTTATTGGTGGTACCAGCCCGACAGTAGCAACAGCCGAGGCATCAGCAACAACAAAAACGTCAGAGGGCAATTATTGGTTGTACTTATTATCGCAAGAGAGGGCACACCCAGGAGGTGTATTGGTCGGCAACTGGGCAGTGCTTGAAGTGTGGAGGTTCAAACCACCGTATAGAAGCTAGCCCACAGATACAGAGGCCAGGAGGGCCGACTCAGCAATCCCCGCTACCATCATCCCTTTTGGCAACACCTTACGAAAGACCAGCGTCGACAGATAGGCGTTTAGTGTGATGTCCATTACCGACGCAAGCTCAAATGTTTCGACAGAGGCACCAGGCGGGTCAGCAGAGGCCACACTAGCAAGGCCCGGAAAGGCAACAACATGGGGTTCAGCAGGTTCATAGGCAAGCAGAGTTTGGAATATTTGAGCAGAGGTTGGCCTAAGGTGGTTAGGTTGTAGGTATATTTTGAGTACTCATTGTTATATTTTTCTTGAGTTCTATATTCGGCGAGTGCATGCGACTTTCTCATCTCACTCTTCTGCTTTCGTATCACGTGATACATGATATTCATCACTTGATACATTGGTACTGACTTATCTCAAGCTTGACCCTTATCCACTTTAGGAGTCAGAGTAGGACAGCGAAGAAGAATTCCTACCCAACTGACTCGGGAACCATATTTTATTCGTATGCCTCCAATCACTTTTCTTCTAGGGTTTAATTATTGCTTATACATTTACTTAATTGTTGGTTCTTCTGTTATCTGTTCATGTGCCATTGTTGCTTGATAATTGTGTTTGCTATATGTCCTTGGTATGTTTCGTGATCGGAGAGCATGCTCGAGTAGCCTTATCAAAATTTTGAGGACGAAATTTTTCTAAGAAAGGTAGAGATGTCACTCCCCGATTCCGAAATACGTATATTTTTACTTTTTCTATATATGGTTATCTGGCACATGCATCTTGATTGCATGTATCATATATTTGCCATGGCCATGGCATGGAACAGTATCTCGTCTTGGAGTAGTGTGCCACCCCTTGTGCTTGTTTTGTTGTAGGCGTGGTTCACTGCTTCGATGATTGGATTACTGGATCATGTTGTAATTAGTGTTCTATTTAATTAATTAATATACTAGTTGTAGCATGTAACAATTAATATGTCATATAAGTCACATGGTTAGGGCATGGTAGGATTAGGGTTTTATGAACCAATTCGCCCACTATAAATATTTTCTTCCACTCTCTCTCTCCTCATTAGCCCTCATTTATTTTTCTCAACAACTCTAAACCAAGTACATCTTGCACCAAATGGAGAGACCACTATCATTTTTCATTTCTTATTATTTCTTTGATATTATTAGTATAGATTTTTCATCTCTTCATCCTCTACAAGTTTAGTTCTTGGAGTTTTCGGTTTTAATGGCTATTTTGTGTAGATCTATGTTTCTAAAAATAGGGTTTTATGGGTTTTTATGGTTTTGATCAATCAAACTTGGTTATTTTCTAAAACTAAGTGTTCCATGTTGTAGAGAATTTGATTTCATTCAGTTTTGGCTTTTACTTCGCTCGATTTTGAGTCCTATAGCTCAAGTTATGGATATTGGAAGTTTTGAGAACTCCATGGCCAAAAACTTGTTGTTCCGGGATGATGACTTCCACCACGACCCATGCGCCCAGTGCGTGTCGTGCACCGCGTGCCCCACACGTTGGGCCCGTGGGCCAGTTTGTCCCTGCACGTTGCATGCGAATGCGCCGTGCTCCCGCGCGCTGCTTGCCGTGGGCCAGTTTGTCCCAGCGTGCCGCGTGCTCGTGAGCTATGTTTTTGCGCCCCGCCTGCCATGGACAGTTTTGTCCATGCGTGCCGCGTGTCAGCGTGCGCTGCGTGCCCGTATACCGTGCATTCGTGCCCTGTACGTCGTGGGTAGTTTTATCCACGCGCACCACGTGCCATGCGCCTCGCGCGTCCGCTCGCCTTGCATCCACGCCACGTGCAGCATGGACAGTATTGTCCATGGGTGCCGTGTCAGCGCGGACCGCGTACGTCGTGTGCCTGTGCCCCATGCGTCGTGCACCCATTCCCCATACACCGTGGGCAGTTTTGTCCATGTGCGCTGCGTGTCTGTGCGTGCCGCGCACTTAGCGTGCCTGCGCCCCGTCCACCCTGCACCCGTTCCTCGCGAGCCGTGGGCCAGTTTTGTGCCCATGCTCGTTCCCCATGCGTCGTGCACCAGCTTGTCCTGGCACATGGTTTTTTATGTGTCCATGCGCCTTCTTTGCATAGCCTGACCCGCTGTGCCTATGGCACATGAGACCACGTGACCTATGCGCCTATTTGTTGGACTTTATACTTTTTGATTTCCGTGGCATGCGCATGACTTGTTCCATGCGCCTGATTTGATGATTTGATACTTTATTTAGTTTTGATGAGTTTATTGATTTGACTTTGATTTTCTGTCCCAACATTAGTATCCTATGAGAAGACCCAGACCATGTGTCATGTGACCTTTGTGCCACGAGTATTCCAGGTGACTGTCTGACTTGACCGTATTCTTAACTAGATTATCTGTATACATATTGGTACCTTTTCTATGTGTGTACCGAGGTACAATCTATATGTGTAATAAGGTGCTAATATATGAGTGCGCTGAGGTGCGACTCTAACTGCTATGTGTTCCTGCTTGTTATATGTCAGTATATTCTTACTTTCCAGCACAGTCATAGTAATTGGTCAATAATTTTGACGTATTATATTGATTACTTGTTTGATACATTACACTAAGCATGGATCTAGATTTGGGACTCTTTGAGCCGGATGTGAATTCATACTTAAGGTACACGTACTATGGTACGACATATATGAGGATGACCATATGACCACGACATGTGATTCCAAGATCAATATAGGGTTAATCTAAGCAACTTAAATTGGTAGCAGCATTGGATGGAAACGGAATCCCAAGATCGTACGTTACCAGCCACCCTAGGCTATGTCCTAATGTGCCGACTAGCCACCACGGATACTATATATTCATCCATACTAGTGGAGTGCAGTATCTGATTATTATATGCCGAGCCAGCTCCCCCTATAGGACCGTTGGAACTGTTGTGATCTATTTAGCACGATGGCTTTATGAGGGACTGGTGCATTTTATGCGCTATGTGCTATGCATTATTTTTGGTTCAGCTAGCCTTGCTTGGATTCGACACGATCTGAGGATTCCTATATTATATGCATTACTTGGATAACCCAAACAAATCATAGAAAGCAGTAGGATTGATTGGCCGCTTGTAAAACGATTTGCTTGTGATATGTTTCTTCTGTTAGCAGCCGAGGAACATGGACTGTCATGGTGCATGGTCCAACTCACGTCCTTGTTTGGTTGTTGGATTGGGTTATTGTGCTATGACAAGCTATGGGCCGAATTTGCAACCAGAAGCCATAACTTGACTATGGTTATAGGATGTATCCTATATCGTCACGATATTGGTAGCTGTATGGTCTCGATGATACGTGATAAGGCTATAAATCATGAGCCAAGTCTTATTATATCTATTGCATGGGATTTGTCTCATCCTTATGTGCTCCTTTGTGGTACTTGCTATTCGGGGCCTGACCCCGCTAGTTTTGTTTGGTCAGATCTCATAGCAGTGCAAGAAGATCAAACCTTCTACCCGAACAATGGTGCACACCAGGAGTATGGGCATTAGGGACCATGAGTGGGTTTCTTCTTCACCGCTCTGATATCTTCCATTTTGTACTCGGCGTTTAGCCACCGGCACCTGTTTAGCCGGCTGTTCTGGACATCAGTTTCCTTTACATAATTGTAATTAAATCAAACTGCAGCTGACTACGGTTATGTATTATTGACTCTCGACACTAGCTCGTCATTTTGTATAGCTATTCATATGAATCATTTTGATGAAGCATCGGGGATGCCTTACTGCTTTGTCTTATTTGATCATTATTTACTGCTTCTTGCTTTGATTGATTGAGACAAAGTTGCTCTGTGAGACTATAGGAGACTTGATTATAGCATGCACTCCCTTTTTTTATTGACAACCATAATCGTCGTATGACGTCTTAGCCTAGTCCGTCTCCGTATTTTGGTACTAGGGCATGACACTTAGCCTTCATAGATGGGTGTTAGTTAGATAGTATCACTATTGCTGGATTTGTCTCCAGTCTTGATATATTTGAGACTAGTTATATTTATTTGGGATAGGTACTTATTTATATACTTTTAGACTTTGTTGTATTTGACTTATGATATTAAACTCTATTTCATCATTTCATCTCCTGTCAATTTGTGCTATCATCTTCCTTAGATATCTGTGATTGACTATATGTTCTAGATAATTTTTTATTCCTCCGTGCGGAGGTGATAGGTTATATTCCATATCTATTAGATGTTAGATATTACAAACGACCTATAAATTGTTCTACCGTCGACACGGCGTAGGCTGGACATACCCACATGTTCGTGCCCTAAAACGGGTGCGGGTCATGACACATTTTTGTGGTGGCCCATGCAAGTCCAAATTTGCAATTAGAGCGATGTCGTGGTAGTGCAACGACTTATTTGTGCTACTGCGAGCCTGCAATAGGATATAGGGAATAGGATATTAGGACGACAGAGTACTTAATCATAATTAGGTCTTTTTAAAAGATTCCTGGGACGACCCTTGAGAATCTCATTATAAACACTATCCCCGAAATTCATTTCCACTTGTTTCTGTCTACTCCTCCTTGTTCGTTGTTGACTGAATTGTGTCAAGATGAGTTCATGGACTACATCAAGGGTGTATTCTGGTAGTACATACTAGGCGAGGTAGTGAAGATTGCAGCCGTCCGTCTTTGTTGTGAAATCTAGAGTTTACAACGACCATACTAGCTGGCAAAGCGAATATCTGATCGCAAGATTTTGGATATACGTATCTTAGTTGTGGAGTTGGGATTTCTCGCAGCCATGCTAGCTGGCAAGGCGGTTATTCCGAACAACATAATTTTAGATCTATACACCATGAATGTGGGACCAGGAGTTATCTCAGCTATGCTGACTGGCGAGGCAAGGATTCTGGATAATATAATTTTTGGGCACAACAATATGATTATCATATTTTATTCTAAATTGGTTCGCGGCTTATCACCTCTACTATCCTTAAATGTTTGATTGTTTGCATTAAGCATAGGACATGCTAGGAGCTTTGGGATTGAAATTGCTAACTTCTATTCCATCTTGTTTGATTACTATCTTTCTCAATTGCTTGTCCTTCCTTAATAATATGTTATCTTGTGCCATATGGACTTCCTTCTTTTATCTATCTTCAGGATGCTGAAGACCAGATCGCAGTGCTCTGGATCCGCCGCAGGGACGGAGAGGTATGCTACATCCCGACCTCTTCCTCCAGCTGCAGGAGCTACAATTCTGGGAGTTGCTCCTACTGCTTCTTCCATCCATATGAGAGTGTCAGCAACATTTGGCGGCGCTCCTCCACCAGTTCAGAGGATTGTTCCAGTGCAGACGGAGTCCCTTCGCCCACCACCGGCTGATACGGTGCAGATGTTTGCGTTATTTTAGCAGATGATGGAAGTACAGAGGGCTCAGGCCGAGGTGCAACAATGACAGGCTGATGTGATGCACCAGAGCATCGTGAGTGCCTACCAGTTGGCACTTACTATAGTAGAGATGGTGGCTACCGCTCCGCCTCTGGATGCTCCAGCGCAGCAGCAGCAGTCGACGCTGGGTACTGTTGTGGATTTCAAGAAGATGTCCCCTCGATAGGTCAAGGGGACGGAGGGGATCCTCTACACCGATGACTGGATGGAGGACATCGAAAGAATCTTGTGTCCGGCATAGATTCTAGAGAGATTGCAGGTGGAGGCGGCCGCCAGCCAGCTGTTCGATATCACCCTCACGTGGTATCATACACAACCTAGGCTTGTAGTGACAGGGTTGACATGGGATGCATTCAAGAGGCTTTTCAAAGAGAAGTTCTTCCCCGACGTGGCCTTAAGTGCATTGGAAAGCCAGTTCCTGGGACTGGTTCAGGGGAACATGTTGGTGGACCACTATGTCGCTGGTTCTTCCGTCTGAGCCGGTTCGCCAAGAGCATGGTTCAGAAGCCAGAGGATCGGGCCCGAAAGTTCAGGAGGGGCCTGAGCCGCGAGGTCAGATGTCGCACATATGGGCAACGTACAATGACCTTCGAGGACATCCTGATGGACTCCCAGATCGCGGAGGAGGATTTGGGCCTCAGGCCTAAGAGGTGTAGTCATGCCATGGGTGCTGGTATCAGTGCGAGACCGGTTAAGTTTCCGCAAATTCAGAAGGGACAACCCCAGCAGGAGTATCACCCACCCACATTAGTTACGATTCAGCAATATCCTCAGAGACAAAATCAGTCGGTGCTCACTTGTGCCGACTGCAGGAAGCCGGGACACACTTGGGATGTTTGCATGAGAAGGCTGAAGGTGTGTCTGTTCTGTGGATCCGCTGTACATCAAATAAGAGATTGCCCTACCGTACCACTATTTGGTGGAGCTCAGGATCAGAGAGATGGAGCTAGGCCACCTGTGGCACAACATCATTCCCCGTATTAGCAGAGGGAGATACCCCAGCAGGGTAGGACTTTTGCGTTGACGGTCGAGGAGGCCAACACTATCGGTGATGGGTTAGCATGTTTTGTTGTTCTGTTTTTTCCTTCCTTTCTCACTCCATGATCTGTTGATTTCTTAGTACTTTATAGTTGTAGTGATGATTCACATGCTAGAACCCATGATAGAAATTGTAATACCATGACCAATAAGACCATAATTATGCATATTTATTTTCTTTCAAATAAATTGTATAATTTTAGGTAGGACTTTTTGGACCATGATTGTTGGGGGCTTGACCTTAGAAGATTACAACCAACTTAAATTTCAAGGATAAAATTTTTCTAAGAGGGGTAAGATTATTACTACCACATTTCTAGATAGGGATATTTTTGTCATTATATATTACTTCTATATTGTGTATTTTTTATTAATTAAAAATGATAGTTGCATTTATTAGTATACTAGTCTATTAATTACACCCTTGGTTAGTAAACCTATTTGGACTAGACATGACACTTGGACCTATGTTTTAGGTTGGACATAACTAGACACATTTACGTCATGTTAAGTCAAGATTTGGATCAGAACTAACCAAACACTTAGATTATAAACAACCCTATATTAACTTACATGTTCATGACAACTCAAAGGGGGCATTTTAGATATTTCAAATAGGCTCCTAGGCCTCCCTTACGACCAGCCATAGCAAGGGGGTTTGCTCATTCTTCTTTATTGGAAATCCATCTCCCAATACGTAAACAACTTGTCTTTTCTCCTAGTTTAAACACTATTTTCATGCATGACACTATTAGAAACTCACTGATGGGCTAGGGGTACCCATAGGGGGAAGAGCAAGGATCTAACCATCATTTTGGTAGAAGTTATATAGAACTTTTGTGTCATTTTTAGAAAAATTCGAGGATGACACACCAAGTATTTGTAATATTGTTTCATAGGTTAAATGGACACGTGAATAGTAAATAAGGCTAGAATTGTGTCTATAAATGGATATAATAGGTTATGACATGTTATAATAGGACACTGAGGCAATTTGGGGGTTTTACTCCTCCTACACTTGTCACAACATGTCATATTTCACATGACACATTGCACTAGCTAGACACTACATTAGTTAGCTTCTAATTATCATTTTAGATATGTTCATGCATTGTGGGATGATTAGGACAAGGCTTGGTGTAAGTATTATGAAAGTATCAGAGTTTAAATGTGATACTAGCATGGTACACACCAAGTACTTGTGGAAATGTCTTGTGTATGCACACACTTGTGTATTAGCTACACTAGTATGTGTGTGTGTGTGTGTGCATTGAGTGTGTTAGTGGTACCTAAGTGGTTGTGTCCATGTGATACTAGAGTGCATTACCTATGAGTGGCTTGTGTAGTGTATAGAGAGTGAATGAGAAGAGGAGGAAACTGACATTGACAGAGATAAGTTGTGTGTGTGTGTGTGTGAGTGTGTGTTAACAAACACATGAGTGTTGGTGAAGGGAGTGATAGGACATAGGAAGGGGATTAGAAGAGGAACTGTCAATATGACAGTAAATAGGGTTAGATGAGAGTGTGTAGGGGGTTACAATGTATTGTCCTAGTGTGATCATGTGGGTGCTATATGAATGATAGGTGCTGCACCTTAGAAACAACCCTATGTGAGGGTTAGAGTGTGTATTCAAATGTGTGTGTATTAGCCTATGAGTCATGTGAGGGTTACATTGCATGCCCTTTGTGTAGTGTTGGGTGTCTTGAGTGTTTGTGGATGTGCCAAGTGAAGGAAAGGGTGAACTTTGGAAGGGGGTATTAAACCCCACTAAACAGGTACAAGTAAAGGGAGAAAAGTGGCCTGCATACGCTACTGCAGGGAGCTTGTCTCCCTGTGCAGAGGCCAGGCAATACGGGGTGGGGGGGGGGGGTTCCCTACAACAGGTGAGAGGGCTCATTTGCCCTAGGGAGCAGGGGGCTTAGCCCTACTGCAGGAAAATTGGGGCTGGCCTGTACTTGGGCCAGGCAGGGTTGGCCTTGGCAGGCAAACAAAAACATCGTGTTCTTGTTTGTAGCAGTGGAAGGCAGACCTTAGCCCTGTGTTGCATGTGAAAGGGGAGGCAGGGATTGGCAACATAGTGTTGGCCCTACAATAAAGGTTTGGCCAGAGCCTTGTATAGGGTTCGAAGAGGCAGTAGTACACCCCACTACACTGTATAAGGGATTATAGGGTTGCACAGGCCAGGAAAGATGTGTGCTAGGCTGGGCTTGGTCCTTGGCAGCAGGGTATGACCCTGCCTAGGCTAGATGTGGTTAGGGACAGGCCCTACAGCAGGTACAGATTAAGGCAGAGGCTATTTAGCCTATGCAAGAAGTATGAGAGAGGGCTGCACATAGCAGTAGGGCAGGCCAATAGTGCATGTGCACAGGAGAGGGGGAAAAGCTTTCCCATGTGCAGGAGCTTGCACCAGTTTCAGTGAGGGACCCGACCATTTAGAGTGTGTTTCGTGTTTGACAAATGAGTGTCAAATAAGGGCTAGTGTCATGTGTGAAGGGATGGGTATAGACATTGTGTGTGTGTCACAATTATGACAATGCACATTATATGTGTGAGTGTGTTTGTGCTAGGCAAATACTATATAAGCTTTAAAAATACCAAAGGAGTGCATTGCGCCATTTACAGGTGGCTCCAGGCCCTATCCATTAAATGGCGCCCATCATCAAATAGAACCTAACATAAAATAGTGCTCGGATATCAGATAGCGCATGTCACGACCTACACCATGTTTAGGGGAACATGTACGTGGGTACGTCTAGCCTACGCCGCAGTATCGGCGGTAGAACGCTGTATAGTTCGTCTGTAATATCTAACATCTAACAGATATGGAATAACCTGTCATCTCCGCACATAGGAATAATATATCATCTAGAACATAAACTTAAACACAGACATCTAGGAAAGATAATAGCACGAATAAAGAGAAGATGAAATGGTGAAATAAAGTTTAATGTTATAAGTCAAATACAACAGAGTCTAAAAGTCTATAAATAAGCACAAAACCCGAATAATATAACAAGTCTCAAAATATCAAGACTAGAGACAGATCCGACAATAGTGCTACTATCTAACAAACACCCACCTAGGAAGGCTATGCTACTCTGCTGGGGAATCAACTCCTTGTGTCTCCGGGGCACAGTAATAAGTAGGACATGTATCTGCTAGCTCGTCAACTAAAAAATATATCCAGTCAGGATTGGAATGAACACATCTCCTCTAGTAGCTCCAAATAAATGTCAAAGACTATAGAGCAGTTATAGACATTTATACTTGATGAGCATGGAAAGTTGAGATAGGTAATGAAATAGAATCAACAGTTAAAATCAGGAAAGTAAATATAGTTGAGTAGAAGAACATAGCAGTGAAATATGAAATAGAAGTAACTGAACTAGAACGATGTGATGCGAGTCCATTCAGTATAACATGAGACAATGTGAATCTAGTATAAGATACTAATCCAGTGTGTTTTGAAATACCGAGTTCCATATATAACGATTAGATGAGTAGTGAATACGACACGTCGCACGCTTGGCCTAGCGGCTGTGGACACACACAAAAAGAAGAAGAAACGCTGTCTTTTCTTTATTGGCGCAAGGCACCACAAAACGAATATGCCTGAGAGATCCTGTGCTGAGGATCCCCGAGTAAAAAAAGAATTCTGGGGAATGGGATGATGGAGATCGAGCAGTAGTTGTTCCTTTACTCCGTTGATACTCCGATTACAAAAGTGGAAGAAAACCTAAGAAAATTGCTAACTCTTGGCTCACTAGCAAGAAGTGCAGCAATTTGGCTCTTGAAAATGCTCTCCGTTCTCTCCTTTGAAGAGGGATGAGATCCCTTTTTATAGTAGTTTCTGAGCTGTAATGATATTATGCGCCCACATGAGGAAACACTCTAGTTTTCATGTGGGTGCATAGTCCTGCTTTGGGCGCATAGGATGTAGGTACATGCAGGCTACGTACTCGTGAGTTGATCGTGGTGCTGACGTGGCTGCATACTTTGGTGCATGATTGCTTGTGGGGATTGACGTGGTCGTACGTTTCGGTGCACGTTTTGATCATGGCTTTGACTGAGTCAGGCTTGGGCGCATAGCCATATCTCAGGCTATGCGCCCTCCTTTTAGGGGAGCTTGTCTTGGGCGCATGGAGCTTCACTGGCTGGACGCGTAGAGCTTCACTGGCTGGGCGCATAGAGCTTCACTGGCTGGGCGCATAGTGCTTCACTGGCTGGGCGCATATATTCTCTTTCGCTTGGACGCATAAGGCTTCATTGCTGAAATTTTTTTATGCTTCTACAAGACCCCCTTCAAAGTTTTTGATACTTAAACGAGTTAGAAATACTTTGAAAGAAGCATGGACTGTCTTCTCATGGGCGCATAGCACAACGCTATCTTTGGGCGCATAGTGTTTGGCCAGCCTGTCAGAGAGATTCGACTGTTGAGATCTTCCTCGAAAATCTAAACTGACAGATTTATAGGGGTAGAATTTGATGAGGTCCAACCTTCATACGTTGTCCACGTCTGCAAGTGGCAGTCATATAGTGTACAAAAGGTTGGATCTCCATGTGGGCGCATAGGCTATGGTGGGTGCATAATGCGCAATGGGCGCATAGGCGCATAAAGATAGTGGGCGCATAGAAAGTGGCCCGTGCCTATAAATAGGCCCTGAAGGAGAGAGAAAGTTTATTATTCTCTTCTCTTAGAATTTTCAAAAAGACTATTCATCTCCTTTCTTTAAGAATCATGTCTCCCAAGGTCGCCAAGAGATCCGCGAAGGGCAAGGTGGCTGCACCGAGTGGCTCTCCTCCTGCGGCAGCATCCTCGCCAGTCCAGGACCCGATCCTGGGTGAGGGCACACCTCAAAAATAAAGTCTCGAGCATTAATTTGTGACGCTCAGACTTTTCTTCTGTCTGGGCGCATGCGCCTAAGGCAACATACTTTTGTGAGCATCATTATGCGTCCACAGAAGTCATGCGACAACACTGTGGTATGCTATGCGCCCACATGTTGCCATGTTCTGTGCCCACATGTTGTGGCATGTTATGTGCCCACGTACTGCTATACGTTATGCGCCTACGTGCTTGTCTGGGGCGCATAGTCCTTTGGGCGTATAGTCCTTTCGGCGCATAGCCCTTTAGGCACATAAGGACCTTTCAGTACTTAGTTTTTCCTATGGTTTTCTGAGTCTGACTTTCTTTTCTGTCCTTGCAGTAAACATGTTTGTCCTGGAGCTTGGCGGTATCCCTTTCGGCTCTGCTTGCCACGTCCTCGGCATGAGCCTTATAACCAACATGGTCAGCAATGTTCAGGCCAAGATCAGTCATGACCAACCTACGGAATGGACGATTGCCAAAATTGAACAGGACAAAACCTTTCTGAAGCAGATGATCAATGATAAGAAGCTCGGAGAGACACACCGTAGGAAGAAGCCGTACTTCATGTTCGATGATAGCATAGGATTTGAGGATGACACGACGATATGTCAGGAAGATCCTTTGGTAGTTATATTAAATGACCAAAGAATAGGGCTGCCATCGATGAAGCGCTAATACCCTCTGTCAGAGTTTGTTGTCTAGCTGTACAGAGGCAAATGAAATGGGATCTGACCCCTGAACTTCCTGGGATTGTTTCTGGCAGGATCCAGTTCTATTCTGGTGACCGGAAGAAGGACACGTTCAAGTGTGTCAAGGATTCCCCATTCTACTCCATGAGGGGGCTACAATCAGGTGTTATACTGAACGATGTCCCGACCGATCTTTATCCCTATGCTGCTGAGACTCTCTCCAACTTGATGCTGTCGAAGAAGGAGTCATATCCGGGAGGGAAGATACGGATGAAAGACTGGAGACATTTTGTTTCGTTCTGGAGTGACCTTACTGGATGGGTGCTCTTGTCACAACCCGCACCCAGTGAAAGGGCACGAGAAGTGAATACGCCCAGCCTACGCCGTAGTGTCGGCGGTAGAACGCTGTCCTGAGTCACAATATCTAACACAGTCTAGAATAAGCTCCGAATGGAGAGTAAATAATAAGTAACTCAATCACAATACTAAGATGGAATAGAAGAATAAATCTCAAGAGAGTCACAGATATAAATAAAAGTCTAGGTGTAAACCACCAGAATAAATCTCAAGTACAACTCATAATGTCTCAAATAGAAAGACAAATAAAGAAACTAAGTCTCAGCTAGACTATAGGCAAGTCCTTGGCGACTGCTGGATCCTCCTGAGGGTCCACGTCATCAGTGTCATCTAAGCCAATGCCATAATAAGTTGGGCAGAACTCCATATCATCACCTATAAAATTTTTAACATGCCCAGTCAGGACGGAACGAGCACATATCTCTCACAATAGTTCATATCAGGATTGGACATTTAAAATAAGCTATAAAAAACTACACATGAATCGTTGTAAAGAGAATCAACAAGAGGGAGACTATAAGATGAGATATAATATGATAAATAGAGAAATGTAACCTTCTACGTGATTTAGAGCATGAATTGGTTATGCAAAAGGTTTGGGTTGCATATGGATACGGCTATGGAGTTACACATGGATACCTACTGGGGATAATGATGACATAACCAACTACACTCTCCCTGCCCCCAATCAATACACAAGGATCAATACATGTTATGTTATTGTACATGGATAACAACTACTTTATACATGGGGCTCATATGGTCATGAGTGTACATGAATAACACACGAGTGCACATGGATAAATATGAATACATGGAGTACATGATAGCCATGATAAAGTACATGAATATGATATACTCGATGTATCCGAGAGGATAACATCGAATGAAAAGATCCATAGGGTACTAATCAGTGTGAACATCGTGTCAGCATCAAGTATACTAGTCTATAACAAGAGAACATATCCAAAGAAGTATGAAAAGATCAGAGAATGTACTCGCCTGGCAAACTGAACTGCTGATGATGAAGTGTAGCTAAACTAGGGCAATATAAACCTATTTAAAGTATACACATGTCACAACCAAGTCTAAAATATCAAAAGAAATAGCTACAATGCAAGACTACATGCTTCTAGATCCCTTTTGGTCAAAGTCAACCCTCGGTCAACTCTAGTCAAACCTGGTCAACGCTGGTCAAACCTGGTCAAACCTGGGTCAACTAGTCCGTCTACTAATTTCTAGGTCATACCCAAAATTCTAGGTCATTTGGAGTTCGTTTGAGTTGAATTGGATCAAGTTTGACCCAAAGTTGACTTTTGTCAATTTGGTCAACTTCTCGGCCAATTCGACTAAACTAGGCTCAAAATGACAAACCAAATCTGTCCTAGGACTCCTATAGTTATACACACAACTACAATCTATTCTAAGAGAGTTCTCAAGCATAAATATCTATATACATATAGGTATATACACACGTGTATTTACAGTACAAACAAAACCTTAAATCAAACAAATGATGGTGTATGTGTGTGTCCTGGAGCTTATTGAAATGGGGGGATTTCTGAGATTAAAAATAGCAAACACAACCATGGTATATCCCAAATTAATATACTATTTATATACATATATGCAAAATAAAGAAACTACATATATATACACACACACATATATATATATATATATATATATATATATATATATATATATATATATATATATATATATATATATATATATATATATATATATATATCTTTATATGCAAAAGCTCAATGGAAAGATTAGCAATGGTTTGAGATAATTTAAAGAGTCAAAAATCCGGAATTAAATCCCCCTCGACCCATTCTCAACATGTATGCATTAGCAATGGGTTTCAACGAGGTTTTATATGTATATATATAATTAAATATATGTATACATAGCTATATTGAAAGCATATATAGTCATAAATGATGGAAAATTATGAAACAAAACCAAAAGTTGGTTTCCACAAATCTGAAACCTCATATATGTCCTGAAAACTCAAATTTTATAAGCTAAATAGCTGGAAATCAAAATATCGCATTTAAACTCAAAATCGAAATTAAAGAAACAAACCCAATTCACACAACGACCCAAAATGCAATATACACCAAACGAACCCGCAAAACTCGGCATACACGTTGGTCTCGACCCACGTGATGCGCTCAAATACTCTCAGGTTTGAAATCGTGTCCGTGTCGTGTCCACAGAACGAGTATCGGAATTTCCCGATACTGCGTGATAACGCATGCTTATGCGTGCGATCTCGCTCGTTTGAGCGCCGCAGACACAACGAAAATTCTTGTGCTTGTGCACGTAGCTGGGGGGGTCCTGGGGTAGGTCTAGGACATGGCCAAGCAACGACACGTCGTGCCGAAGTGACGCACGCAGCCCCGCACACGCGAGCGGCCTGCTGCGCGAGCGCGCGCCCTCGTGCGCGCAATTCCGCTCTCGTGGCTCGCTCGTCGGGCCACGCCACGGCTCGGGGTTGGTTCCTCGGGTAGTCTAGGTATATCTAAACGTGTCCCAGGTCCTGGAATAGGTCTTCGTTGCGTCGTGTGCGCGCACGAAGTCCGTTTCCGCGACAAAAATCATGCTGAATACAGAGTGCGGCTGAGCGGTGCACGCGCGATTTCTCCGCGCTCGCTCAACAAAAAGCCGTGAAATTTTACGAGCATGGGGACAGAGGTTGCCCCCACGTGCTCAAGAAATTTCACATGAAAATACGGCCTGTGCATCGAGAAACAACCACGGACAACAGGGCACGCACGGCCTCGTGCACGGGATCCGTGCACGTGCGTCCGTTGCCCGAAACGTCGCTGATACATTGTCAAAACCAAATCCGTCTTCACAAAAGTTTATCAAAATAATATTAGCTAAACATCCATAAAGACAGAATTGAAAAACAACAACTTTCTATCCTAAGCGGCATTTCGTCGAACACGTGCTGTAAAGGACCGACACGTGTTCGATACCGCCATCAAACGAAGTCGAAATCCAACCAAATTTTGTGGACAAGTCTAGGGCACCTATATGGATGTAAAAATGAAAGAAATTTCAGATTTACTATGGTAGATTAGTGTTTACCTATTGAGTGTCAAAAACTCAATGAATGGAGCCCCTCGGTTGTCGTATCGGCCGATTACCCTCAAGCAAAAGCCTCTGCCTCCTTGCTAGAATGCCCCAGCAGATCCTCCTCTCCTCGAAGATTGCAACGGAGTTCGTTGGGAAGAAACGGACTCCGGATGAAGGAAATATGAGTTTTGGAGAGGAGAAACTATTAGGGTTTCCTTGTGGAGGCTACAATTCCACAAATGAAGAAAAGGAGGAGGGGTTACTGTTGTTGGGCAGCCAAGGGGGGTCTCTAGGGTTAGGGTTACACTTGGGCCAACTCATTCTCAAGTAGAAATGGGCCCAAGTTAAAAAGGCTTAAAGGCTATTAAAAAAAATGGCTAAAAATCATTTAATCACTCTAAAATTAACTAATAAAATCTAAATTAATTCTAATGATAATAAATCTAATTCTAATATAGCATTAAGGTTCTAGGTCATGGTTGGCTAAGGTCAAACCACTTATACTACCAAAATACCAATTCAGCTACCAATCAAACCGCACAACAAGCAATTTAATTAATTAATTAATACAATTAAAGTAATGGACAATTACTAAAATACCCTTAGCCTAAAAATATGTAATTAGCCAATCTAGTCACATGGTCGAGTCTCCTTGGTCATGGTTAGTATCTAAGTCAAACAGTCTCTAGGGTTAAACTAGCAACAACCAAAATCATAATTCATCCATCTAAATAATATAAAACAAAAAAAAAACCCCAAAAATCATAATATGATTTAAATATTATTATTAAATGATAAAAATTATAAAAGTTCAAAATTACCCTCATTTTAGAAAAGTGGTGGTTACAAGTCCACCCTTCTTAAAATAATTTCGTCCTCGAAATTAAGATGATCCTACTCTTTCTAGGTCAAATCCCTCGACAATCATGGTCTTAAGAAAACTTATCTAAATCATGCAGTTGAAAAGAAATCATACAGGGTTATGGCAGGTAATATCAGTCTGGGGTCTCATCATCTAGCCATTATAGTCATACTAGATCAAAAGTAGTCTTAAGGTATCAAACATCCAAACAATATGGTAGGGTACAGTAATCATCAATACAGGATAATGTATAGGTCAAGAACTCACCTCTACTGGGTCTGGTAGCTGGAACTCTCTCCCGGAGGTAGGCCTCAACTAGGGACAGGTGTAGTAGGACAGTCTCGTACCTTGTGTGCAGCTGACCCACAAAATAGGCAAAATCCTAGCCTCTTCCTACAGTCCTTCCATACGTGCCCAAGCTTCTTACAGAAATCACAGGTAGGTACTCGCTCAATTGGCCTCTGTTGGACAGGAATTTGAACTTGATAGGCTGGTCTAGGCTGGAAGCCGGGGTACTCCTGAGGCTCTGGGTATATACTGCTCCTCCCTGGGACTAGGCTCTCCCCTCGAATGCATGTAATCCCACAACAGTTAGAAAATGAGACTCTGCTCTCTCATAAGCTCAGCCTGAAGTCTCTGTACCTCCTGCACATCCTGAAAAATTCTGTAAATATGAGCTCCATCAGGAATGGCATGGGGTACCAGTCCAGGAGGCAAAGGAAGGCCCTCAGTCTCCGGCTGAACTGCAGCCCTCTCCTGAAGGATAGGAGATGGAGGAAAACTCTCCGATGAGGCTACTAACACCTCCTGAGCAATAGAAGGAGGAAGTACAATCTCGATCTCATCCGGAATTGCAGCTGTACACTGGGGACAGACTCTGGTCGTGGGTGCCATCCTGGAAAAGATAAGAAAAAATATAGTAAATCTTCGGGCTGTAAGGCAGTCTATCATCCTATATGAAAACTGATGATTATATATAAAAACAACTAGAATTAACTATATAGGGTTACTATTTAAAAGATGATCAAAATTGAAAGTTTAAAGCACGTACATTGAAATCCAATACGATATATATAAAAGAAAAAGTTAGTCTCGGCACGATCTAAGTTGATCAACCTCTTGGTAAGTCAATATTTGGACAAAATGGGGAACAAGGTCATCAAAGTCTGAGCACGAGCATCCAAGGATGTAGATCTAGGTCACAATTAAATTTAATTCAATTGAGTACAACCCAGATTTTAATATGATAAGAAAAGATGACCAAAGTCGATTGGTCGTAATCAATGGAGTTAGGGTTCAATGATATTGAAAAATTTAAAATTTAAAGGATAATTCAAGGATATGAAATAAGTCAATTTCCTCCTTTTGATAGGGAAAACAGAAGACAAGGTTTCATAGGGAAGTCAAGTTAATCATCTCTCTCTGATACCATCAAGCTTATCTAATCATTATTTGTCAATCATATCCTTATCTCATAATTACAAATATGAAAATTAACGTTTATATGACTACCACCAAGAATTTATACCCTTTTGTTATGAAGATTGGACCTTGTCATGATCATCATAGGCTCAATTCTTAAATTCCTAAACATTATTCATGAAGCATACCCTTTTATTTATTAGCACTCAATATTAACCACTTAATCATCTTTAAATCCAAATTCTTCCACCTTGTCTAAAATTAGATCCAAAATATATAAATCAAGTTTTATGAAATCCTTGAACTTGTTCAAATTACTCTCCTCGTGTTGTTCAATCTGAAACTACTAGACCTTACAAAACTTATTCTCCATTAAAATCAACCTTAATATTTCCTTCAACGTACACCCTCAAATATTATTCTCCTTAAAAATTAAAATTTTCTCAAAAATCTATATATATTATTTAATTCAAAAAAAAAGTCCTTGCGTTCTTTCTGTTCTTAACCGTTTTCTTGCAATATCATATTCAATTTCGTATTACTAGCGAATACAGTTAAAAACTCTTCCCCATTACTAAGTCCCTAAATTTAACATCATAGCCTTAAGGTAACTGTATCAAGAATCAATAACCAAAATTTATCCAAGTCCTCAACTTTGTCGACCTCGAATATCCTCGTCAGCTAAGAAATGCATCTATTATCTACCTCCAAATATTTATCTGTGTGTGATCGTTCCTAGATTGATAATATAAATCTCTTGATTTTTTTTATTCTCACTTTTTACCACATTCCTATCTCAAAATTCTATATCAAAGACCAACTTTTCATAACCCTACCTAGATTATCTTGAGATAACAAATTACGTCCTTTTCGAGCTAGATGATTTACGTCACTTCCTTGACCTTTCCAAGGTAAAAAGGTATGGAGATTCAAAGGTTGACAGCATCAGACATGAGATGGTGATTGATGTAATTGGGATAGAGTTAACTAAGATAAGGAAAAATGGAAATGCAAGAAATAATAGAAAAAAAGAAATAATGATAAAACCTGTTCTTGCTCATCTATTCAAAGGAATGAACGAATTTGAGATATAATCTGATAACCATACACGTCTTCCTGAAATCATGTTACTAGAATTTTGCCACGCCAGTAAGCATAGCTGCAATAAACAATAGAGTCCGTAACTAAGGTATACACCCTATAATCATGTTATTTAGAATTCTTACCTCGCTAACCTGTATGGCTGCAAGAAAATTTAAATTCCATAACTTGGATAATATATCTAAAATCAGGCTCTACGTCCTTGTCGTGCTAGCTAGTGTGACTGCGATAAATTCTAACTCCACAAATCAAGTAGACATTTACCTTTTTTACTGTCCTTATCAAGTATATGTTATCAGGTTATACCCTAAATTCCAAATAAAATAAAAATAAAAGTAAATATATTTAACTACAAACTCAAAGTCAACAACTAATCAACAAGGTTCAACATTCTACAATGAATCCATCAAAATCAAATTCAATAACAAGGAGTAATGAGTGAATCAAATGAGTAATGGGTGAATCAAATTAGGAAAAAGATTTCAGATCGAAGTTAAAGTAAGATTCTCAGGGGTTGTTCCAGGAATCTCTCAAGGAATCCTAACAGTGATTGGGTATCCTCTCATTCTAACACTTTGCTTCCTATACCCTATAGTAGGCTCGTAGTAGTACAACTAATTGTCATACAATCACGACATCGCACTAATGTGAATCTGGTCCTGCATGGACCGGAGAGATGAAATCGTGTCTCCATAACTATCTTGAAGACAGATCAAACAAGGAATCAATTACTGAAAAAGAAGCAAAATCATCAAAGAAGGACAGTTGTTTTCAAAAGGAGACAATTAACATCAAGAATTTGATAAGAGTTTTCCTAATGTGATTGAGTACCTTAACTTATATCTTATATCCTACTGCAGGCTGTAATGATACTCTAGTTCGAGTACCACTACAAATCACACTAGTTGTGATTGTCGACCTGCATGGGCCACCACTAAAAATATGTCACGATCCGCACCCAGTAAAAGGGCACGAAAAGTGAATACGCCCAACCTATGCCGCAGTGTTGGCGGTAGAACGCTGTCCTGAGTCACAATATCTAACACAGTCTAGAATAAGCTCCGAATGGAGAGTAAATAATAAGTAGCTCAATCACAACACTAAGATGGAATAAAAGAATAAATCTCAAGACAGTCACAGATATAAATAAAAGTCTAGGTATAAACCACCAGAATAAATCTCAAGTACAACTCAAAATGTCTCAAATAGAAAGACAAATAAAGAAACTAAGTCTCAGCAAGACTATAGGCAAGTCCTTGGCGACAGCTGGATCCTCCTGAGGGTCCACGTCACCAGTGTCATCTAAGCCAATGCCATAATAAGTAGGGCAGAACTCCTCATCATCACCTATAAAATTTTCAACATGTCCAGTCAGGACGGAACGAGCACATATCTCTCACAACAGTTCATATCAGGATTGGACATTTAAAGCAAGCTGTAAAAAACTTTACATGAATCGCTGTAAAGAGAATCAACAAGAGGGAGACTATAAGATGAGATATAATATGATAAATAGAGAAATGTAACCTTCTACGTGATTTAGAGCATGAATTGGTTATGTAAACAGTTTAGGTTGCACATGGATACAGCTATGGAGTTGCACATGGATGCCTACTGGGGATAATGATCACATAACCAACTACACTCTCCCTGCCCCAATCAATACACAAGGATCAATACATGTTATGTTATTGCAAATGGATAACAACTACTTTATACATGGGGCTCATATGGTCATGAGTGTACATGAATAACACATAAGTGCACATGGATAAATATGAATACATGGAGTACATGATGGCCATGATAAAGTACATGAACATGATATACTCGATGTATCTGAGGGGATAACATCCCATAAAAAGATCCATAGGGTACTAATCCGTGTGAAAATCGTGTTAGCATCAAGTATACTAGTCTATAACAAGAGAACATATCCAAAGAACTATGAAAAGATCAGAGAATGCACTCGCCTGGCAAACTGAACTGCTAATGATGAAGTATAGCTAAACTGGGCAATATAAACCTATTTATAGTATACACATGTCACAACCAAGTCTAAAATATCAAAAGAAATAGATACAATGCAAGACTACATGCTTCTAGGTCCCTTTTGGTCAAAGTCAACCCTCGGTCAACTCTGGTCAAACCTGGTCAACGCTGGTCAAACTTGGTCAAACCTGGGTCAACTAGTCCGTCTACTAATTTCTAGGTCATACACAAAATTCTAGGTCATTTGGAGTTCGTTTGAGTTGAATTAGATCAAGTTTGACCCAAAGTTGACTTTTGTCAATTTGGTCAACTTGTCGGCCAATTTGACTAAACTAGGCTCAAAATGACAAACCAAATCTGTCCTAGGACTCCTATAGTTATACACACAACTACAATCTATTCTAAGAGAGTTCTCAAGCATAAATATCTATATTCATATAGGTATATACACACATGTGTATTTACAGTACAAACAAAACCTTAAATCTAACAAATGATGGTGTGTGTGTGTGTCCTGGAGCTTACAGAAATAGGGTGAATTCTGAGATTAAAAATAGCAAACACAACCATGGTACATCCCAAATTAATATACTATTTATATACATATATGCAAAATAAGGAAACTATATATATATATATATATATATATATATATATATATATATATATATATATATATATATATATATATATATATATATATATTTATATATATATATATATATATATATATATATATATATATATATATATATATATATATGGTATATCCCAAATTAATATACTATTTATATACATATATGCAAAATAAGGAAACTACATATATATATATATATATATATATATATATATATATATATATATATATATATATATATATATATAAAAATATATATATATATATATATATATATATTTTTATATATATATATATATATATATATATATATATATATATATATATATGTAGTTTCCTTATTTTGCATATATGTATATAAATATAAATATATATATATATATATATATATATATATATATTAAAAAAATAAATATATATATATATATATATATATATATATATATATATATATATATATATATATAATATATATATATATATATATATATATATATATATATATATATATATATATATTTATATACATATATGCAAAATAAGGAAACTATATATATATATATATATATATATATATATATATATATATATATATATATATATATATATATATACTTTAGCTGCTTGTAACCCTCCAGCTAGTGTTATTAAACGAGTAGAAGATATGTTTCAAAGTTTCCTCTGGGGTTCCAAACTTGGTTGTGACAAACGAGTTTGGGTTGCATGGGACAAGGTGACGCATCCGATCGAGGAAGGGGGATTGGGCATTAGACGTTTACAGGATGTTCTTAATGCTCTCACTGTGAAATTATGGTAGAAAGTTAGAACCTCTAACAATCTTTCGGTTCAGTACATGAAAGCTAAGTACTATCCATTATCAGAACCGTCTTTAGCTACTGCTCCTCAAGGCGCTTCGCACATATGGAAGCGGATTCTCAAAGGGAGAGAACTTGGGGATGATCAGATTCTTCACCAGAGGCAGGGTGACACTGAGAATTTTATTTGGTCTCCTGGTAGATCGGGCATATTTTCGATTTCTTCTGCATGGGATACTATAAGAGTACGTGCTGCTGTTGACAATAGATTCTCACATATTTAGAGCCCATGTATCCCGACCAAATGGTCGGTTCTATTGTGGAGGGTGATGTAGAGACGACTCCCTACAGATGAGGTTATTCAAAGACTTGGATTTCAATTGGCCTCATCATGTCATTGCTGTAGGAACCCGACGACTGAGACTATGAGCCATATATTATCTGAAGGGGAGTTGGCTCGTGAAGTTTGGAAATACTACTATGATATCTTCAATATCCGTAATACTCAGACTGCTATTGAAGATAGGATGAGAATTATGTGGCTTCGTGGGAGCAAGCACTTACAACAAGTCTCACTAGGGGAGATAATATGGGTTCTATGGAAAAACAGGAATAAATGGAGATATGAGCATTATTCCTATGATGGTCAGCAGCTTGTGTTTGAGGTGAAGAGGCAAATTAAACGAGCATTAGCTCGATGTTCTCATGCTAGTCTGCCGGAAGCGCTTCAGTGATGGACTTCTTATTTTGTATTTTGAGTATTAGCTCTTTGTAACCTGAGTTGGGACTCTCAATGAATATTAATAAAATCTAGTGTTCCTTAAAATATATATATATATATATATATATATATATATATATATATATATATATATATATATGCAAAAGCTCAATGGAAAGATTGGCAATGGTTTAAGATAATTTAAAGAGTCAAAAATCTGGAATTAAATCCCCCTCGACCCATTCTCAACATGTATGCATTAGCAATGGGTTTCAACGGGGTTATATATATATATATATATATATATATATATATATATATATATATATATATATATATATATATATATATATATATATATATATATATATATATATATATATATATATAATTAAATATATGTATACGTAGCTATATAGAAAGCATATATACTCATAAATGATGGAAAATTATGAAACAAAACCAAAAGTTGGTTCCCACAAATCCGAAACCTCATATACGTCCTGAAAACTCAGATTTTATAAGCTAAATAGCTGGAAATCAAAATATCGCATTTAAACTCAAAATCAAAATTAAAGAAACGAACCCAATTCACACAACGACCCAAAATATAATATACACCAAATGAACATGCGAAACTCGGCATACATGTTGGTCTCGACCCACGTGATGCGCTCGTATACTCTCGAGTTCGAAATCGTGTCCGTGTCGTGTCCACAGAACGTGTATCGGAATTTTCCGATACCGTGTGATAACGCGTGCTTGCGCGTGCGTTCTCGCTCGTTTGAGCGCCGCACACACAACGAAAAGACCCGTGCTTGTGCACGTAGCTGGGGGGGTCCTGGGGTAGGTCTAGGACATGGCAACATAGTGACACGCCGTGCCGAAGCGACGCATGCAGCCCCGCACCCGCGCGCGGCTTGCTGCACGCGCTCGCGCCTGCGCGCCCTTGTGCGCGCGGTTTCGATCTCGTGGCTCGCTCGTCGGGCCACGCCACGACTCGGGGTTGGTTCCTCTGGTAGTCTAGGTATCGATCGACATGTTCCAGGTCTTGGAACGGGTCTTCGTTGCGTCGTGTGCGTGCACGAAGTCCGTTTTAGCGACAAAAATCAGGCTGAATGCACAGTGCAGCTGAGCGGTGCACGCACGATTTCTCCGCACTCGCTCAACAAAAAACCGTGAAATTTTATGAGCATGGGGGCAGAGGTTGCCCCCACGTGCTAAAGAAATTTCACATGAAAATACGTCCTGTGCATAGAGAAACAACGCGCGGACAGCGGGGCACGCACGGCCTCGTGTACGGGATCCGTGCACGTGCGTCTGTTGCCCGAAACGCCGCTGATACGTTGTCAAAACCAAATTCGTCTTCACAAAAGTTTATCCAAATAATATTATCTAAACATCCATGAAGACAGAATTGAAAAACATCAACTTTCTATCCTAAGCGGCATTTCGTCGAACACGTGCCGTAAAGGACCGACACGTGTCCGATACCGCCATCAAACGAAGTCGAAATCCAACCAAATTTTGTGGGCAAGTCTAGGGCACCTATATGGATGCAAAAATGAAAGAAATTCCAGATTTACTATGGTAGATTAGGCTTTACCTGTTGAGTGTCAAAAACTCAATACATGGAGCCCCTCGGTTGTCGTGTCGGCCGATTCCCCTCAAGCAAAAGCCTCCACCTCCTCGCTAGAATGCTCCAGCAGATCCACCTCTCCTCGACGAGTGCAACGGAGTTCGTTTGGTAAGAAACGGACTCCGGATGAAGGAAATATGAGTTTTGGAGAGGAGAAATTCTTAGGGTTTCCTTGTGGAGGCTACAATTCCACAAATGAAGAAAAGGGGGAGGGCTTACTGCTGTTGGGTAGCCTAGGAGGGTCTCTAGGGTTAGGGTTACACTTGGGCCAACTCATTCTCAAGTAGAAATGGGCCCAAGTCAAAAAGGCTATTAGAAAAAATGACTAAAAATCAATTAATCACTCTAAAATTAACTAATAAAATCTAAATTAATTCTAATAATAATAAATCTAATTCTAATATAGCATTAAGGTTCTAGGTCATGGTTGGCTAAGGTCAATCCACTTATACTACCAAAACACCAATTCAGCTACCAATCAAACCGTACAACAAACAAATTAATTAATAAATTAATACAATTCAAGTAATGCACAATTACTAAAATACCTTTAGCCAAAAAATATGTAATTAGCCAATCTAGTCACATGGTCGAGTCTCCTTGGTCATGGTTAGTCTCTAAGTTAAACAGTCTCAAGGGTTAAACGAGCAACAACCAAAATCATAATTCACCCATCTAAAAAATATAAAACAAATAAAGAAAATCCCCAAAAATTATAATATGATTTAAATATTATTATTAAATGATTAAAATTACAAAAGTTCAAAATTACCCTCGTTTCAGAAAAGTGGTGGTTACAGCTCTCGACTTATGAGGCCACCCTAAAAGATGTCGGTCTTCTTTATGCCGTCAGGGCCACGCAGTATGGCATCAAGGTTAACTGGCTGATGTTCGTCTCCTAGGCAGAGCTGTACAACCATCATACGTGCACCTTCTTCACTTCGGGCATGAAGATGGGTTTGGCTCTTCACAAGATGCAGGCGGTATCCAACTTCCCTGGGGGACGGAGCCGTATGCAGAATACGTCCCCAGTGATGCAGAGATCTTAGATTTAGAGAAGGAGAGTTCTGATATGATGAATGTGTACAAAGAGTTACTTTGTCACTTTTTTATCTGTCACCAGATTACGAAGAAGGGTAAGACCGAGGGGTCCATCCCGCATACGAGGGCTTAGACCAACTATGTTTTCACCAGAGAAGGGATAATGGCCCAGTTTCTTTCTCGTCTCCTAAGCCCTTGACGATCTTTGAGATAGATCAGCTGATGACAGATCACAGAGCTGTGGATACCGAAGATAGTGATGATCCCGAGGGAAATTCCCTGATTTACTATTTCTTCAGACAAGCCAAGTTCAAGATGTCAGAAAAAGCGGTGCTTGTCACTTTCCTGATAATATGGCTTCATGACTCGTAGTTCCTGGTGGTTCAGGGTCTATCGAAAGAATAAGCCGGGGTATGATACTTCCGGTTGTAAGGATGGCCTTTAGACGCCAACTTGCAATGCTTCCAGCGATGGTCTGTGCCATCCAACAGGGTTTGCGTCATTTTGGTGTGAACGTGTTAACACCAGAGGGCAGGAAGGATTTTGCTAGGACTGAGTTACCATTCTACTATCTGATGGGGTGGCTGGTGCTGCATTGTCCCAAATTAATGAACGCCGAGCTGATTGCAGATTCTTTGGCGGGAGATGCCTTCATTTGGAGGTTCAGAGACAGGAATTGGAATGTTATAGGGTGCCTATTTGTATGAGGGCTTTGAGTTTTCTTCAGAATTATGAATTCTTCAGAGTATCGCCTCCATCTGGTAGTGGTACCGCGAGAGATACCCTAGTAGATGAGGGAGCGCTCACTACTAGCCTTCCTATTGGAGAATTTTGTTGGCTCCAATATATTTTGCCTTCCCATCTAGTATTCAGGAACAAGAACCACACTTTCCTGGAACCTTATTTTCTAAGCCGCTTTGCATGGCAATTTGGCTACAGCCAGCTTTTTTTGGACAATCCCAGTCCTCATCTCCAGTCGATAGGCAGTCTGATCGACGGGGCACGTGTATGGGGTTACTACAATGCTGGATGTATATGGGCAGTTTTTACCTTGCCCGAAGATAAATCCGACACCCACATGCTCTTTGCTGCTACTAAGTTCTATATTCAGGTCAATACCCTTCCTTCTCGATATGATCGTGAGCATAGTCTTATATCGGGGACCAAGCTTGCCCCTGCCCTTGCTGATATAGGACGAGCACGTACAATGGAGAGTAGCAGAAAGGAAGGTGCTGCACCCTTAATTGAACCGATTGTAGTGCCGCAACAGAGAGTTGTTGTTGAAGAGCCTATCGTTACAGCGCCTCGAAGAGAGGACGCTGAGGAACCTTTTCCTACCGTTTCTTATAAGAGGAAGGCTTCCACCGAGCTGGTGACACGGCCAAAAAGGAAAAAGGTAGTTATTTCCCGGGGAAGGAAGAAGGTTGCGGACGTGTGTGCCGGCTTGCCTTCTCCCAGAAGGTCTTTCCGGCAGACGGCGTTGCAGGCCGTTGTTATTCGGGAGTTAGATCCCTTCCTAGACTTCATAGCCGTCCTGGTCAAGCCTTTAGAAGCTTTTTCACCCTTGTGTTTGTCCTTTGCACAGGATCCCGAGGTTGCAGCTGAGGCAGGTGCCTCCTTGTCCGAGGAGGTGGACGTGACGACAGTGTCCTCCGCTTATCCTCGACCTATGGATAAGGGCAGATCTTCTTTATCTATAAGACTTGAGCGACGGGAAGATCAGGACGAAGGCCCAGACCACGATGGTGATCAAAAGACTAGTCCCTCCTACGACATATCTGTAGGGGATATGTCTGCAATAGGAGATGCGATGAAAGAGTTGGACGAGAATCAAGTCTAATCGGCTCATCCTTTTGTGGGTATGTCATCCTTGTGCCTCTCTTCGGATGAGATTTTTCGACTTCGATTTTGCATGCTCCTTATGAGGCTGACCATGACTGTATGTTCCCTTGTAGACAAGGGGAAGGTCCCCCTCGTGAAGATAGTCTCCGACATTAGAAAAGGGACAAAAGTTGTTCCCAGCTCCTCCAAATTTGCTGGTATAGAGGGAGCTGTTAGTGAGCCGATATCGTCTACAGAAAGAGAGATTGAGCATCCTACTGAAGGGGCCGTTGCTGAATCTACTCCTGTTCTGGCTAAGATTGTGGAAGAAACCAGGCTCGATGCTGCTCAGGACCTTGATATTATTCCTCTTGAACAGTCTGGGCCTACTCTTGGTTTTCCTGAAGCCAAGACTGATGGCGTAGCTCAGGCTGGAGTTGAGCAAGCCGAAGGTGCAAAATTATAACTCTTTTGCATTCTCCTTCCTCCTTTTCTGGTTACTGATGTATATGTTTTTTTTCTTTATCAAGTTCGACTTCTTGTTAGGTATCCCTTCCTAGAGTGTAAGAAATTTTCTAAGCCTCCTCCACGACGACCTCCACGGAAGACGATGAGATGGCCCAGGAAGTCGTCAAAGCTTTCTACTCGATACTGAAAGTGAAGCTTCCTGGGGTCTTGAATCGAAATGCTGCCTTTGGCCCTGTAAAGGCTATTGCAGAGTGCCAAGTGGCAGCCCTCGAGAGCATTGCCGGCTATGAAGAGCAGGCTAATACTCTGAGGAAAGTCTGAATGACCTGGAGGGTAAGGTAGCTCGATTCCGGGATGCTAAACAACGGAGCCCGTCATCCCTGTTCCGTACGAAAGACGAGGCTCTGATTAAGGATCTCGCGGAGGAGAAGGCTACTTTCCAGGCGAGGAAGGATGCCCATGTTCAAGAGATCGACGAATTAGTTGACCAGCATGGTCAGTTCAACGCTGCAAGTGAGGCGCGTGCCGCCTCGAAGAACAAGCTGGCTGCACAGATCACCGAGAGGTATAATCATATCACGCAGATCAAGAACAAGATCGCCCAATTGGAAGCCGACTTGAGGGCGGCAACTTCTGAACAGGAGGATTATTTGGCTCAAGCTGCCATGACTGCCACCACTTCCGCCCATTTAGAAGAACAGCTGGCAAAGTTGGAGGGAGAGCATCTGAGTCTGATGCTTTTCGAGGATGAAGCTGCTTGTCAAGAAGAGGCACGCCATCGAGCTTTCGCGAAGTCTGAAGCCGAAGTCGCGGCTCTAAGAGACAATATAAATCGCCTATGTATCCCATAGATTTTTGTAACTTTCTTCTCTCTCTTTTTTCAGCCGTCACGGCTCTTGTACCTTTTTTTTCCGTCTCTTGATAGACGTTTGAGTAAAGAATAAAATATCTTTTCAAAGTGAATGTGGCTTTGTGAAATATCAGAACTAGAGGTAATGTGGACGTAGCAAGGATATTTCTGGTGGGTATTACGTTGGGGAATTTTGATGTGGACCTATTATTCATTTTATATTCAAGTTTTTTCCTGAATATAGATAATAAGTTGAACGAAGCTGCTTGTAGAGGTAATATGGACGTAATAGCAGAGGATGTTCTATATCTGACCAGAGATTATATGGACGTGGAAAGATATATAACGTTAGGTGGGAGTGGATAATTCAGAGGTAGTAAGGACGTGATTATCCTTGATGAATGTTTTGCTCAGAGGTTATATGGACATGGAAAAATATAATCATTTCACTGGAAAAATAATTCAGAGGTAATAGGGACGTGACTTGTTTTCGTCAAACCGAGTTTGGACAGAGTCAAAAACAGGAATGATTCTATTGGAAAATTTTTAGAGGACCTATTATCCAGGGCGTATTCAAGACTCCTGAAATACGGATAATAGTTTAGATAATTTTTCGAATCATATAAACATCACACTGTACATTTACATGACTGAACATATGTGAACATTACGTAAAAAGGTTACACATAGTATTTCTGTAGGAACTTGCCGTTGATAGGCATCATGAGCAAGTCACCATTGGGCTTAGTTAGTTGGTATGCACCATTAGAATACACTGATTCTATGATGAAAGGACCTTCCCATTTATGGTGTTTTCCTTTTGTTTTGTGCGTCATGACCATTGGTCTTCTCACTGCTAAGACTAGATCGCCGACTTGGAAGATTCTTTTTTTTACTTTTTTATTGAAGGCTCTGGAAAGGCGTGCTTGGTATAGCTCAATGCACTGCTGAGCTAACATGCATTTTTTGTCTAGCGCTTCAAGCTCCTGGAGTCGCAGACGGTAGCTTTCTTCGGTAGTCAATTCGCTGGCTAAGGCTAATCGAAGAGAAGGAATATGGATTTCTAGGGGAAGAACTGCTTTGCTTCCATAAACCAAAGAGAATAGCGTACTGCCTGTTGGAGTCCGGACCGTTGTACGATAGGCCCATAGACATTCACCAAACTTCTCATTCCAATCATGTTTATTTGAAGACACGAACTTCTTGAGAAGTTTAATGATGGTTTTATTGAAGGCTTCTGCTAGTCCGTTAGCCACTGGATTGTAGGCAGTAGAGGCTACGTTCTGGATTCGATTCCTATCGCAGAACTGATAGAATGCATGGCATGCGAATTGTGGACCATTATCATGGATGATCCTGTGAGGTAGGCCAAAGCGGTAGATAACGTGATATTTGATGAAATTGATCACGTTCGATGCCTTCACTTCGGTGAGCATTATAGCTTTCGTCCATTTGGAGAAGTAATCGGTTATGGCTAGGATGAACCGATATCCTTTGGAGGATGGTAGACTGATTGGTCCTATGACGTCCATGCCCCAGGCTTCAAAAGGCCAAGATGCTGCCATCGGGTATAGAAACTATGAAGGTTGATGAATAAAATTGACGTGGAACTGACAAGCTTTACACTTTTTTGCATATTCAACAATATCTGCTATCATTGTGGGCCAGTAATAACCTATTCTTTTGAGGCAATCTTGTAATTTGGGGCCTGGTTGATGTGCACCACAAACTTCATCGTGAGCCTCTCGGAGTGCATGTTTGGCTTCTGTGTCTGATAAGCATCGTAACAGTAGCCTGTCATAAGAGCGTCGGTACAACATCTTGGTAGATGTGTCGTAGTAAAATCTAAGGGATCGTCTTTGGATAGATACTACTTCCTTCGGGTCCTCGGGGAGGATTCCATAGACAGCGCAGTCTATGAAAGGGAATCTCCAGTCTTTAGCATCGACGTTTGTTTTCGTTGTGTAACTATGATGAATATATAAGGAATTTTTCACACAATAGTTTTCGACCAGACACTGTGATTGACTGCTGAGTATTGGTTAGGACGGTCAAGGAAGTAGCGAGACCGGCTAGAGCATCTGCTTCAATGTTCTGTAGTCGAGGCACGTGCTTGATGAAGAATCCAACAAAATTAGATGCCAACTCGTTTGTTGCTTTGTAGTAGGGGTTGAGATCTTCATGACAAACTTCATAATCCCTTCGGACCTGACTAACTATTAGCTTGGAATCGTCGTAAGCTTCTGGATTGTCAACTTCTAGTTGCTTTATCAGTTGCAGACCGATTAATAGGACATTATATTCGGCCATGTTGTTGGTGCATGGTCCCATGAGAGAATATACGCAATGTATAACCAGATGATCAGGTGATACGAGCACGACACCTACTCCAGCCACAATATTTTCTTTGGGTCCTGTTCTTGATGCACCATCAAAGAACATTCGCCAAATAGGGATTTTTTCAGTTACAGTGTTAGACTCCACTACTGTAATACATATGGTTCGTATTACGTATTTTGGAATATGTGTACGTATTTATTCTTGTATTGCTTGATTTCCTTGCTTAGATTTCCTCCCTGGGCTTGGTTTATTCTTGGATTGGGTTGGCTTGGTTCGGTTTGGGATTTGCTATTGGTTCATGATGAACCCATGGATGAACCCCCTCCCTACCACCACCATTTGTATTTATTAGCCCATTCTTTTCTCTCTCTTCATTAATCTCAACTTCTTCTTCCCCATTACTCCTTCACCTACCAAGAGAGAGAGAGAGTGAGCTCTAGGCAAGTGCAACTTGCTTCATGGAGGAACTCTGATTTTATTACTTCATTCTCTTTCTTACAGCATTTTAACTCACTTTAGTTCTTGGCATTTCCATTTTTCTTGGCTAGATTCTTGTAGATCTAAGTTTATATTATTTTTGGATTTCTGGGGTTTTGATCTATTTAATCTTGTTATTTCCTAGTTTTGATGGTTCCATGTTGTAGAGAATTTCGTTCTACCCCATTTTGACCTATGGAAGTTCGGATTTAGGCTCCGGATGATGGAGTTATGGAGCTTGAGGACTTGGCTCTCATGGTGTTCTTCTTTTCTGAAATTTTGGAAAAGATGAACAGTGCTTGACTTGACCGCATGAATATTCATGCGGCAAGTGTTCTCTTCAGCCGCATGGCTGGAAGTACTTGAGACGCATGAGGGCCGAACTCATCTGGCCGTATAACTCACTCAATTCCCAGCCGCATAAGTTCTGAACTCTGCAGTCGCATGCGCCATTCCCGCTGGCCGTATGAGACTTGCTTGACCCAGCCGCATGAGGACTTCACCCTGAGCCGTATGAACTCAACACTCGCGAGCCGCATATGCACACTTGCTCCCAGCCGCATAGGCATTGCTCCCCGCAGCCGCATGAGTACTCTTTCCTTCTGAGCCGCATATGGTTCCCTTCCCCCGCAGCCGCATGGATTGCTTCTTCTCAAGCCGTATGCAACCACACTTTCCCTCCGGCCGCATGTACCTGATTGGCCAGCTAGCCGCATAAGACCCATTCCCCAGCCGTATGAGTTTCCTATCTTCCTGACCGCATGCGCCCCCTTGTCTTGGTCGCATGGGATCTAGTGACGCTGGCCGCATGCGCTCTCCTAATTGGGCCGCATGAGTCTACCCTTTCCTGACCGCATAGGACTTAGCCGCATGACTCTTCTATAGCCCTGAATATTGATATTTTATTAGATATTTTACGTCTATTTTATATCCTTACGCCTTTTGTCATGAACTTGATAATCATGGATTTGTTTAATATGTTTGGAAATGATACCTGGCATGACCTGATAGTGACCCGTAGTGGTGCACTCTTGACAAGAAAACCTGACATGACATGATAGTGGCCCGCCGTGGCACACTCCTGACAAGTACACTTGACATGATAACCTGACATGATATATCTGATAAGCTGTTGCGACGGCTACCTGACATGACATGACCTGTATAATAACATGGACACCGTGGACGATTATGCTTGTACAAATAAACCAGTCATGTCTTGCATCATGTCTAGGGAGGGAGCTCCTGAGTACCAAGGTCAGGAGTACCTATTGAAATGGACTAAGGTTAATAACTAGATTAATACAGTAGTCATGAAGAGATCTCCCAGCTACAGGCAATCCCGTTACCTAGGCGCGCTTGGGATCTGTAGCCTGTCGTCGAGTAGGGCACATTTCCAGCATACTGTCATGTGTTGCACCCTTCAAGCTACCTAAGGGTACATGCATTTCCTGGACGATGTACCCACCTGAATTCAACACCTAATTTTGACCTGGGTAACCTGGATGGTCTGCAGGGCTTGTGGCTGTGGAGTAATCTCACTGCATCTTGCTAGTAATTAGGCCTGTGATAACCCTAGTTAGTTAAAGTATCAAGCCGTAATTCTTGTTTGGCCGTGTAATGATTGGATGGAGTCTAACCTGTCTAGTCTTGCCCTGATCCTGTTCCAGATTATTGAATGACCTGAATGCCTGTATTTATTTTACCGATAAATGGTGAGAATTCCAAGTTCCGTTCAGACAAAGGGTTACAACCCCGGTCCTTGTTTGGTTTACGGGTTGTAACCTGGTTATCTGAATAGTTCTATGGTTATCTCGTCGTATATCATCCTGATGTATTTTCTTTATTTCCAGTTCTTACTTTTATTTATACTCTTGTGCTGATTGCTGGTTTTAGTTCCTAAGTGAAGCTTCCTTTGTGGCACTTGCTCTTTCTTGGGTCTGACCTAGCTGGTTTTTTATGGCCAGATTTCGGAGCAGCACCAGAGGATCTACCGACCTTCCAGCCAGATGGTGGCCACTAGACGGAACCCTGGCAACGAGTGGGTTTATTTTTGATCTCCCACTTTATTGTAAAAATATTTTTTTGAGGCGTTTAGCTGACGAGCACCTGTTTAGCTCGATTGCACTTTACTTACTGTCTGCCTACGGGCTGTAACATGATTGACAGATCCTAGGGTTGATCATGTATGACTAAACTCTTTCTAGTCCTCACATTTTGTAACGACTAGCTTCATGATCAGCTAAATATATAATATTTGGGACGCCTTATTATTGTATATTTAATGATCATACATCTTGTAACATTTACTTACTTGCTTGTGATTGAGACAATAGGCTTGTGCATGACCTTAGGAGACTGTTGGCTTGTAGAAAACCCTCATGTATCTAGACAGCCGTGACCGTATAGCGAGGTGGAATCTATTTCAATATACGTAGCTGGCTATGTCTGCCCCCGCTCTCCAGTATTCTGGTTCTGGGGCGTGACATGGTTTAAGTGGTGGCCCATGCAGGTCTTGAAAATCAAGATATGTGAGGGTTTACCGAATAGATGTCTCAATCAGTATTCGTCCTTGATCTCTGCTCATATCTTCTGAATCCCTGGATTCTTGTCCTGATCATGTGCTTGTATCGTTGATCTGTCCTGGTCCTTCTTTATTGTTCCCTATGTCGTCTTCTTCAGCGGCATTGTTCGTGGTCCTACTGACCAGCAAGGCGGAGCACCTCCAGCGGACCAGCAGCAGCCCGGAGATCAAGTCCAGCACTCCGGAGTAGCCTCCAGAGTCGAGCCTATTGGAGAAGAGCCCCCAGTTCAGCCAGCTCAGTTAGCAGAGATATATCTCCGGCAGATTGTCAGATTGCACGGTGTGCCAGTCAGTATCACCTCGGACCGAGATTCCAGGTTTACGTCGCACTTTTGGCGTAGCTTGCAAGAGAGTTTAGGAACTCGTCTCCAGTTCAGTTTAGCATATCACCCACAGACAGATGGTCAGTCGGAGCGTACGATCCAGACTCTTGAAGACATGTTGCGGTCCTGTACACTTGACTTCGGTGGTTCATGGGAAGATCATTTGCACCTGGTGGAATTCTCGTACAACAACAGTTTCCAGGCCAGTATCCAGATGGCACCGTTCGAGGCACTGTATGGTAGGAAGTGTCGATCCCCGCTAGCCTGGAATGATGTTGGAGAGAGACAGATGCTCGGCCCAGAAATGATTGCCCAGACAGTTGAGGTGGTCAGGAGAGTCCGAGATCATCTTCGAGTTGCCCAAGATCGCCAGCGTCATTGGGCCGATTCTCATCGGCGTCCTCTCGAGTTTTCGGTCGGCGATCATGTATTCCTGAGGATTTTGCCTAACCGTGGCGTCATTCGTTTCGGCGTCCGGAGAAAGCTTAGTCCTAGGTATATAGGACCGTTCGACATTCTGGAGCGAGTAGGAGATGTATCCTATCGTCTCGCTCTTCCACCGTTGCTAAGCGAGGTGCATGACGTGTTCCATGTATCCCAATTACGACGGTATATCCCAGACCCGAGCCACATCCTGGATCATTCGGAATTGGTTGTTGGTACCAACCTTTCGTACGAGGAGAGGCCCGTGTCTATATTGGACCGGAGAGAGAAGATCCTCAAGAACAAGACTATCAAGTTAGTCAGAGTTGCTTGGGGTCATCACTCTTTGGGGGAGTCAACGTGGGAGCGTGAGGATGATATCCGATCGCGATATCCCGACTTGTTTGACACATGAGGTATAATGTCTTTCTTATGCCTCATGCCTTCGATTCCTTGCTTGAATGAGTGATTGTCTGTCTAGTTATAGCTTGCATGTGATTAATGTAGTTTGTCATTGCTCCTCTAGCCTCTTGATTAAATTCCGAGGACGGAATTCTTTTAAGGTGGGTAGAGTTGTAATACCTGTGGTTCGTATTACGTATTCTGGAATATGTGTACGTATTTATTCTTGTATTGCTTGATTTCCTTGCTTAGATTTCCTCCCTGGGCTTGGTTTATTCTTGGATTGGGTTGGCTTGGTTCGGTTTGGGATTTGCTATTGGTTCATGATGAACCCATGGATGAACCCCCTACCTACCACCACCATTTGTATTTATTAGCCCATTCTTTTCTCTCTCTTCATTAATCTCAACTTTTCTTCCCCATTACTCCTTCACCTACCAAGAGAGAGAGAGAGTGAGCTCTAGGCAAGTGCAACTTGCTTCATGGAGGAACTCTGATTTTATTACTTCATTCTTTTTCTTATAGTATTTTAACTCACTTTAGTTCTTGGCATTTCCATTTTTCTTGGCTAGATTCTTATAGATCTAAGTTTGCATTATTTTCGGATTTCTGGGGTTTTGATCTATTTAATCTTGTTATTTCCTAGTTTTGATGGTTCTATGTTGTAGAGAATTTCGTTCTACCCTATTTTGACCTATGGAAGTTCGGATTTAGGCTCCGGATGATGGAGTTATGGAGCTTGAGGACTTGGCTCTCATGGTGTTCTTCTTCTCTGAAATTTTGGAGAAGATGAACAGTGCTTGACTTGACCGCATGAATATTCATGCGGCAAGTGTTCTCTTCAGCCGCATGGCTGGAAGTACTTGAGCCGCATGAGGGCCGAACTCATCTGGCCGCATAACTCACTCAATTCCCAGCCGCATAAGTTCTGAACTCTGTAGCCGCATGCGCCATTCCCGCTGGCCGCATGAGACTTGCTTGGCCCAGCCGCATCAGGACTTCACCCTGAGCCGCATGAACTCAACACTCGCGAGCCGCATATGCACACTTGCTCCCAGCCGCATAGGCATTGCTCCCCGCAGCCGCATGAGTACTCTTCCCTTCTGAGCCGCATATGGTTCCCTTCCCCCGCAGCCGCATGGATTGCTTCTTCTCGAGCCGTATGGAACCACACTTTCCCCCCGGCCGCATGTACCTGATTGGCCAGCTAGCCACATAAGACCCATTCTCCAGCCGTATGAGTTTCCTATCTTCCTGACCGCATGCGCCCCCTTGTCTTGGTCGCATGGGATCTAGTGACCCTGGCCGCATGCGCTCTCCTAATTGGGCCGCATGAGTCTACCCTTTCCTGACCGCATAGGACTTAGCCGCATGACTCTTCTATAGCCCTGAATATTGATATTTTATTAGATATTTTACGTCTATTTTATATCCTTACGCCTTTTGTCATGAACTTGATAATCATGGATTTGTTTAATATGTTTGGAAATGATACCTGGCATGACCTGATAGTGACCCGTAGTGGTGCACTCTTGACAAAAAAACCTGACATGACATGATAGTGGCCCGCCGTGGCGCACTCCTGACAAGTACACTTGACATGATAACCTGACATGATATATCTGATAAGCTGTTGCGACGGCTACCTGACGTGACATGACCAGTATAATAACATAGACACCGTGGGCGATTGTGCTTGTACAAATAAACCAGTCCTGTCTTGCATCATGTCTAGGGAGGGAGCTCCTGAGTACCACGGTCAGGAGTACCTATTGAAATGGACTAAGGTTAATAACTAGATTAATACAGTAGTCATGAAGAGATCTCCCAGCTACAGGCAATCCCGTTACCTGGGCGCGCTTGGGATCTGTAGCCTGCCGTCGAGTAGGGCACATTTCCAGCACACTGTCATGTGTTGCACCCTTCAAGCTACCTAAGGGTACATGCGTTTCCTGGACGATGTACCCACCTGAATTCAACCCCTAATTTCGACCTGGGTAACCTGGATGGTCTGCAGGGCTTGTGGCTGTGGAGTAATCTCACTGCATCTTGCTAGTAATTAGGCCTGTGATAACCCTAGTTAGTTAAAGTATCAAGCCGTAATTCTTGCATGGCCGTGTAATGATTAGATGTAGTCTAACCTGTCTAGTCTTGCCCTGATCCTGTTCCAGATTATTGAATGACCTGAATGCCTGTATTTATTTTACCGATAAATGGTGAGAATTCCAAGTTCTGTTCAGACGAAGGGTTACAACCCCGGTCCTTGTTTGGTTTACGGGTTGTAACCTGGTTATCTGAATAGTTCTATGGTTATCTCGTCGTATATCATCCTGATGTATTTTCTTTATTTCCAGTTCTTACTTTTATTTATACTCTTGTGCTGATTGCTGGTTTTAGTTCCTAAGTGAAGCTTCCTTTGTGGTACTTGCTCTTTCTGGGGTCTGACCCAGCTGGTTTTGTATGGCCAGATTTTGGAGCAGCTCCAGAGGATCTACCGACCTTCCAGCCAGATGGTGGCCACTAGACGGAACCCTGGCAACGAGTGGGTTTATTTTTGATCTCCCACTTTATTGTAAAAATATTCTTTTGAGACGTTTAGCCGACGAGCACCTGTTTAGCTCGATTGCACTTTACTTACTGTCTGCCTACGGGCTGTAACATGATTGACAGATCCTAGGGTTGATCATTTATGACTAAATTCTTGCTAGTCCTCACATTTTGTAACGACTAGCTTCATGATCAGCTAAATATGTAATATTTGGGACGCCTTATTATTGTATATTTAATGATCATACATCTTGTAACATTTACTTACTTGCTTGTGATTGAGACAATAGGCTTGTGCATGACCTTAGGAGACTGTTGGCTTGTAGAAAGCCCTCATGTATCTAGACAGCCGTGACCGTATAGCGAGGTGGAATCCATTTCAATATACGTAGCTGGCTATGTCTGCCCCCGCTCTCCAGTATTCTGGTTCTGGGGCGTGACATGGTTTAAGTGGTGGCCCATGCAGGTCTTGAAAATCAAGATATGTGAGGGTTTACCAAATAGATGTCTCAATCAGTATTCGTCCTTGATCTCTGCTCATATCTTCTGAATCCCTGGATTCTTGTCCTGATCATGTGCTTGTATCGTTGATCTGTCCTGGTCCTTCCTTATTATTCCCTATGTCGTCTTCTTCAGCGGCATTGTTCGTGGTCCTACCGACCAGCAAGGCGGAGCACCTCCAGCGGACCAGCAGCAGCCCGGAGATCAAGTCCAGCACTCCGGAGTAGCCTCCAGAGTCGAGCCTATTGGAGAAGAGCCCCCAGTTCAGCCAGCTCAGCCTGCCGAACCTGATGATGGCACATTAGTAGGACTCGTCAGGACCTTGATAGCTTTCCAAGATCGTCGTGGAGATGCCTTACAACAAGCAGTGGCGGATGCTTTGACCAGAGGAGGTCATCAGGGTAACAGCGCGGCCAACAGCTTCAAGCGCTTGAACCCTCCATTCTTCGACGGTAGTGAAGATGCTATCGCGGCAGATGCATGGCTTCAAGACACAGAGGTGGTTCTAGAAGCAGCCAGGACTCCAGAGAACGAGAAGGTGGCAGTTGTGCGCCTGCAGTTGTTAGATCTTGCCCGCAGCTGGTGGGCAGCTCAGGCCGTTGGGTTAGCAGCACCCATTCCATGGGCAGTATTCAGAGAGAGATTCCAGACCAAGTATTTCGATGCCGTGGCTCGGTATGATCTACAGACGAGGTTTACCAATCTGAAGCAAGGAGGCAGGACGGTCGATGGATATGCGGCCGAGTTTTCCAGACTCAGTCGGTTTGCTCCCACCTTGGTGGCAACCGAGTATGATAGAGCCCAGCGGTTACAGCAGGGGCTTCACCTGGAGATCTTGTTGGAAGTCGAGCAGTTTGAGCATCAGACTTTTGATGCAGTCTTGAGAGCAGCCCGGAGGCATGAGTATACCTCCCAGAGGATTGTTGATAGGGTCGGAGGTCGGAAGAGATCTCACGGCCAGATGAATCAGTCTTCAGCCCCAGCCCCGGCAGCCAGGACTTTGACTATTGGAGCTCCGAGGCGGGCGGCCTCAGTAACGTCGGTTCAGCATTCCACTCTGACGTACCCTCATCAGCAGAAGCAGAAGCAGTCTTCCGTAGTGGGATGTTCTCATTGTGGAAAGCCAGGCCATGTAGTGGCAGAGTGTCGTAGGGCACAGGGATTGTGTCTAGCTTGTGGAGCACCAGACCATAGGATTGGATCCTGCCCGAATAGGGGTGGTTCCTCATCGTCCAACCTTTCTAGCTCTTCGGTGAGAGGACCAGCACCGGTCCAGCAGCAGCAACAGTACCCATTACTGAGGCCTTTGCCGCCTCAGTCCCAGATGTTCTAGCAGCAGAACCCCTAGCAGCATATTCAAGCCCAAGCCTTGAGTCAGAGCAGGCAGCGAGGATTTCAGCAGAGGGGACCAGCACCCCGAGGGCACGGTCAGGCTATGGTGATGACCGCAGAAGAAGGATTGGCACCAGGAGAGGTAGTGGCAGGTACTATTCTCGTCAACTCATTTCCAGCTTCACCTTTATTTGATTCTGGTGCATCGCATTCTTTTATGTCTGCACGATTCGCGACACGGGTAGGATTGAAGCCCGAGTCATTATCAGTAAGGCTCAATATACTTACTGGTAACGGACTTGTGGGAGTAGATAGAGTGTTTTCCTCGTGTCGGATCGTAGTTAGCGGTAGAAAATTCCCCGCTAGATTGATAGAGTTCCCGATGGCCGATTATGATGTGGTCTTAGGGACGGATTGGTTGAGAAACCAGTATGCTAGAATAGACTGCCACATTAGTAGGGTTGTTTTTAGCATTCCAGGCGAGCCAGAGTTTTCCTTTTCCCGAGGTGAAGTTGAGCCTTCTCCTCCGATATTGCGGATGGCAATAGCAGCAGTGCAGTTGCCCAGGATAGTGGATGAGTTCCCAGATATTTTCCCAGAAGAGCTACCAGGTATGCCTCCGGAGCGGGAGATCGAGTTTACTATGGACTTGATTTCCGGGACAGCCCCAGTGTCAGAGAGAGTCTACAGGATGGCACCGTCAGAGTTGGAGATATTGTACAAGATGATTGAGGAACTCAGAACCAAGGAATTCATTCGTGCTAGTGGATCGCCTTGGGGAGCCCCGATGCTTCTTGTGAAAAAGAAGGATGGTACGTCCAGGTTATGTGTTGATTATCGTACCTTGAACTCAGTAACAATCAAGAACAGATACCCTCTTCCGAGGATAGATGACTTGTTTGATCAACTCAAGGGGGCTTCAGTGTTCTCGAAGATTGATTTGCGCTCAGTTTATCATCAGATCAGAGTCAGAGAGCAGGACATCCCGAAGACAGCTTTTAGATCGAGATATAGGCATTGGGAGTTTCTTATTATGCCTTTTGGAGCAACCAATGCGCCGGCAGTATTCATGGACCTCATGAATCGTATCTTCATGCCATACTTGGATCAGTTTGTGATTGTGTTCTTGGATGACATCCTGGTCTACAGCAAGAGTGAGGCGGAGCATGAGCAACATCTCCGTGTGGTTCTTCAGATCCTTAGAGAGCACCAGTTATATGCTAAGTTCAGTAAATACGAGTTCTGGCTTGATCGCATTTCGTACTTGGGTCATATCATCACCAGAGGAGGAGTAGAAGTCGATCCCCAGAAGATTGTGGCTATTGAGTCATGGCCGGTGCCCAGCACAGTTGCAGAAGTTCGCAGTTTCCTTGGATTGGCCGACTATTACCGGCGGTTTGTATCAGATTTTGCTCGGATATCAGCGCCATTGACCCAGTTGACTCGCAGGGATGCACAGTTTGCTTGGACAACGGAGTGTCAGAGTTCTTTTGAGCAGTTGAAGCGAGGCCTGATAACAGCTCCTATTCTCACGCTTCTAGATGGGACCGGAGGATTCTCAGTGTATTGTGATGCTTCGGGCAGGGGTTTAGGATGTGTTATGATGCAGCATGGGAAGGTAATAGCTTATGCGTCACAACAACTTCGTGATCATGAGAGAAATTACCCAACCCATGACTTGGAGCTGCAGCAGTGGTGTTTGCACTTAAGTTGTGGAGATACTACTTGTATGGAGATAGGGTGAAGATTTTTACCGACCACAAGAGCCTGAAGTAAGTTTTTACTCAGAAGGATCTTAATATGCGTCAGAGGAGATGGCTGGAGCTTCTTATAGATTGTGATGTCAACTTGTAGTATCATCCTGGGAAGGCCAACGTTGTTGCAGATGCTTTGAGCAGGAGAGCGGGAGTTTATTTTCTAACAGCACAGCCAGAGCTATTAGCAGATCTTCAGAAGATGGGTATAGAGGTTGTTCTCCCTTCCAGTGTGGCATTGATGGCCAGTATGCAAGTTCAGTCCACTATAGTCGAGAGGATCCGGATGGCGCAGTCAGCAGATTCCAAGCTTCAGCGACTCAGAACAGAGTGTGAGGCAGGACGAAGACCAAAGTTATGCATTCATGAGGACGGTATACTTCGACATGTGAAGCGTCTTTGTGTACCCAGTGGAGATATCAGGCAGAAGATCATGGCAGAGGCGCACAGTTCTCAGTATTCTATCCATCCTGGCAGTACGAAGATGTATCGAGATATCCGTCAGCACTTCTGGTAGAATGGCATGAAGCGGGAGATAGCTCGGTTTGTCTCTCGGTGTTTGGTTTGCCAACAAGTTAAGGCCGAACATCAGAGATCGGCTGGACTTCTTCAGCCCTTACCGATTCCAGAATGGAAGTGGGAGCATGTAACCATGGATTTCGTGACTGGATTACCTAGATCCCCAGCTGGCAGAGATGCTATCTGGGTTATAGTTGATCGGCTCACGAAGGTAGCTCACTTCCTCCCGTTCAGAGTTGGTCAGTCGACGGCTCAGTTAGCAGAGATATATCTCCGGCAGATTGTCAGATTGCACGGTGTGCCAGTCAGTATCACCTCAGACCGAGATTCCAGGTTTACGTCGCACTTTTGGCGTAGCTTGCAAGAGAGTTTGGGAACTCGTCTCCAGTTCAGTTCAGCATATCACCCGCAGACAGATGGTCAGTCGGAGCGTACGAGCCAGACTCTTGAAGACATGTTGCGGTCCTGTACACTTGACTTCAGTGGTTCATGGAAAGATCACTTGTACCTGGTGGAATTCTCGTACAACAACAGTTTCCAGGCCAGTATCCAGATGGCACCGTTCGAGGCACTGTATGGTAGAAAGTGTCGATCCCCGCTAGCCTGGGATGATGTTGGAGAGAGACAGATGCTCGGCCCAGAAATGATTGCCCAGACAGTTGAGGTGGTCAGGAGAGTCCGAGATCATCTTCGAGTTGCCCAAGATCGCCAGCGTCATTGGGCCGATTCTCATCGGCGTCCTCTCGAGTTTTCGGTCGGCGATCATGTATTCCTGAGGATTTTGCCTAACCGTGGCGTCATTCGTTTCGGCGTCCGGAGAAAGCTTAGTCCTAGGTATATAGGACCGTTCGACATTCTGGAGCGAGTAGGAGATGTATCCTATCGTCTCGCTCTTTCACCGTCGCTAAGCGAGGTGCATGGCATGTTCCATGTATCCCAATTACGATGGTATATCCCAGACCCGAGCCATATCCTGGATCATTCGGAATTGGTTGTTGGTACCAACCTTTCGTATGAGGAGAGGCCCGTGTCTATATTGGACCGGAGAGAGAAGATCCTCAAGAACAAGACTATCAAGTTAGTCCGAGTTGCTTGGGGTCATCACACTTTAGGGGAGTCAACGTGGGAGCGTGAGGATGATATCCGATCGCGATATCCCGACTTGTTTGACACGTGAGGTATAATGTCTTTCTTATGCCTCATGCCTTCGATTCCTTGCTTGAATGAGTGATTGTCTGTCTAGCTATAGCTTGCATGTGATTAATGTAGTTTGTCATTGCTCCTCTAGCCTCTTGATTAAATTCTGAGGACGAAATTCTTTTAAGGTGGATAGAGTTGTAATACCTGTGGTTCGTATTACGTATTCTGGAATATGTGTACGTATTTATTCTTGTATTGCTTTATTTCCTTGCTTAGATTTCCTCCCTGGGCTTGGTTTATTCTTGGATTGGGTTGGCTTGGTTCGGTTTGGGATTTGCTATTGGTTCATGATGAACCCATGGATGAACCCCCTACCTACCACCACCATTTGTATTTATTAGCCCATTCTTTTCTCTCTCTTCATTAATCTCAACTTCTTCTTCCCCATTACTCCTTCACCTACCAAGAGAGAGAAAGTGAGCTCTAGGCAAGTGCAACTTGCTTCATGGAGGAACTCTGATTTTATTACTTCATTCTTTTTCTTACAGTATTTTAACTCACTTTAGTTCTTGGCATTTCTATTTTTCTTGGCTAGATTCTTGTAGATCTAAGTTTGCATTATTTTCGGATTTCTGGGGTTTTGATCTATTTAATCTTGTTATTTCCTAGTTTTGATGGTTCTATGTTGTAGAAAATTTCGTTCTACCCCATTTTGACCTATGGAAGTTCGGATTTAGGCTCCGGATGATGGAGTTATGGAGCTTGAGGACTTGGCTCTCATGGTGTTCTTCTTTTCTGAAATTTTGGAGAAGATGAACAGTGCTTGACTTGACCGCATGAATATTCATGCAGCAAGAGTTCTTTTCAGCCGCATGGCTGGAAGTACTTGAGCCGCATGAGGGCCGAACTCATCTGGCCGCATAACTCACTCAATTCCCAGCCGCATAAGTTCTGAACTCTGCAGCCGCATGCGCCATTCCCGCTGGCCGCATGAGACTTGCTTGACCCAGCCGCATGAGGACTTCACCCTGAGCCGCATGAACTCAACACTCGCGAGCCGCATATGCACACTTGCTCCCAGCCGCATAGGCATTGCTCCCCGCAGCCGCATGAGTACTCTTCCCTTCTGAGCCGTATATGGTACCCTTCCCCCGCAGCCGCATGGATTGCTTCTTTTCGAGCCGTATGGAACCACACTTTCCCCCCGGCCGCATGTACCTGATTGGCCAGCTAGCCGCATAAGACCCATTCCCCAGCCGCATGAGTTTCCTATCTTCCTGACCGCATGCGCCCCCTTGTCTTGGTCGCATGGGATCTAGTGACGCTGGCCGCATGCGCTCTCCTAATTGGGCCGCATGAGTCTACCCTTTCCTGACCGCATAGGACTTAGCCGCATGACTCTTCTATAGCCATGAATATTGATATTTTATTAGATATTTTACGTCTATTTTATATCCTTACGCCTTTTGTCATGAACTTGATAATCATGGATTTGTTTAATATGTTTGGAAATGATACCTGGCATGACCTGATAGTGACCCGTAGTGGTACACTCTTGACAAGAAAACCTGACATGACATGATAGTGGCCCGCCGTGGCGCACTCCTGACAAGTACACTTGACATGATAACCTGACATGATATATCTGATAAGCTGTTGCGACGGCTACCTGACGTGACATGACCAGTATAATAACATAGACACCGTGGGCGATTGTGCTTGTACAAATAAACCAGTCCTGTCTTACATCATGTCTAGGGAGGGAGCTCCTGAGTACCACGGTCAGGAGTACCTATTGAAATGGACTAAGGTTAATAACTAGATTAATACAGTAGTCATGAAGAGATCTCCCAGCTACAGGCAATCCCGTTACCTGGGCGCGCTTGGGATCTGTAGCCTGCCGTCGAGTAGGGCACATTTCCAGCACACTGTCATGTGTTGCACCCTTCAAGCTACCTAAGGGTACATGCGTTTCCTGGACGATGTACCCACCAGAATTCAACCCCTAATTTCGACCTGGGTAACCTGGATGGTCTGCAGGGCTTGTGGCTGTGGAGTAATCTCACTGCATCTTGCTAGTAATTAGGCCTGTGATAACCCTAGTTAGTTAAAGTATCAAGCCGTAATTCTTGCTTGGCCGTGTAATGATTGGATGTAGTCTAACCTGTCTAGTCTTGCCCTGATCCTGTTCCAGATTATTGAATGACCTGAATGCCTGTATTTATTTTACCGATAAATGGTGAGAATTCCAAGTTCCGTTCAGACGAAGGGTTACAACCCCGGTCCTTGTTTGGTTTACGGGTTGTAACCTGGTTATCTGAATAGTTCTATGGTTATCTCGTCGTATATCATCCTGATGTATTTTCTTTATTTTCAGTTCTTACTTTTATTTATACTCTTGTGCTGATTGCTGGTTTTAGTTCCTAAATGAAGCTTCCTTTGTGGCACTTGCTCTTTCTGGGGTCTGACCCAGCTGGTTTTGTATGGCCAGATTTTGGAGCAGCTCCAGAGGATCTACCGACCTTCCAGCCAGATGGTGGCCACTAGACGGAACCCTGGCAACGAGTGGGTTTATTTTTGATCTCCCACTTTATTGTAAAAATATTCTTTTGAGGCGTTTAGCCGACGAGCACCTGTTTAGCTCGATTGTACTTTACTTACTGTCTGCCTACGGGCTGTAACATGATTGACAGATCCTAGGGTTGATCATGTATGACTAAACTCTTGCTAGTCCTCAAATTTTGTAACGACTAGCTTCATGATCAGCTAAATATGTAATATTTGGGACGCCTTATTATTGTATATTTAATGTTCATACATCTTGTAACATTTACTTACTTGCTTGTGATTGAGACAATAGGCTTGTGCATAACCTTAGGAGACTGTTGGCTTGTAGAAAACCGTCATGTATCTAGACAGCCGTGACCGTATAGCGAGGTGGAATCCATTTCAATATACGTAGCTGGCTATGTCTGCCCCCGCTCTCCAGTATTCTGGTTCTGGGGCGTGACAACTACTTTATCGGGGATTTTGTCGTAGAGTTTGGAAGATTCTGGCACCGGATGAGCTGTCAGGAAATCGGCTAATGCTTAGCTTTTTACTGCCTTCTGAGGAACGAAGAGCATATCGTTTAGAGTCAACAGCATTGCCCATGTAGCTAAACGGGAATTGATTTAGTCATGAGTATTCTGAAAGGGTTGACTTTAGATATAATGTGGATAGTCTGTCCAGACACATAGTGGCATGTCTTCTGGATAGCAAATACTAGTGCAAGTCTTTCCTTCTCCACAGGTGTGTATCTATGCTCGGCACCCACCATTGTGCGGCTGAGGTAGTAGATTTCCTGTTTATGGACGCCTTTATTCTTCTGAGCTAGGAGGGCGCCAAGAGAATGGTCCATAGCGTGGATATATAGTAAGAAAGGCTTCCCTATTATTAGAGCTACCAATACTGGAGGGCTTGTGAGATACGCCTTGATGTCGTCGAATGCGCATTTACATTGTTCAGTCCAGACGGAAGATACGCCTTTCTTCATGAGCTGAGTGAATGGTTGACACCTTCCAGAGAGGTTCAAAATGAATCGTCTGATGTAGGCTAGCCTTCCTTGTAGTCTGTATAGCTCTTTGAGGTTTTTTGGAGGATGCATATCGAGGATAGCCTTCACTTTCTCTGGGTCCAGATGTATAACCTTTGAAGTGATGATGAAACCAAGGAACTTGTCGCTGGAGACTCCCAGAAAAGACTTGGTTGGATTCATCTTGTGTTGGTGTGCACGCATTAGTTCGAACACCGTTCTCAAGTCTTGGAGGTGGTTGCCCTTGAGACGACTTTTAACTGTGATATCGTCTATGTAGCACTCCACTGTTTTGCGCAAATGATCACAAAAAATTGTGTTCATGGCTCGCTGGTATGTCGCCCCTGCATTTTTTAATCCGAAGGGCGTCACCGTATAGTAGTATACCCCTAACGGTTTTTGAAAAGATGAGTGCTTCTCATCGTCGGGGAACATCTTGATCTGATTGTAGCCCGAGAACCCGTCCATGAAGGACATCCGCTCAAAGTCGCAAGTATTATAGATCATTACGTCGGTGATTGGTATAGGTAACTCGTCCTTCGGGCATGCGAAGTTCAAACAACGGTAATCGATACAGACTCGAACTTTACCGTTCTTTTCCAGGACTGGAACAATATTGGCAACCCAGTCTGGGTGTTGTTATTCGCGAATGAATCCACTGGCAATGAGCTTCTTGATTTCATTCTCGATGGCCTCCATGATGTCTGGTTGGAATCGTCGTTGTTGCTTTTTCACTGGCTTTGCTATAGATGAAATATTCATGCAGTGCATGGCAACTTTAGGGTCCAAGCCTGGCATGTCTTTATAGCTCTATACAAAGACGTCGACGTATTCTCTTATAAGCTGTATAAGAAATTGGCGTTCCTTGTCAGATAGACTTTTGCTGATGAAGATTGGTTTAAAAGATGATTCATCTCCTAAATTGACTTGGATGACTTCGGTGGGTGGTTCATGTTGTTCGAAGCGCAGCTCCCACCAAGTGTCCATCTTTTAAGCCCATTGTTCGAGCTCGATTGATTGGACATCGTCTGCAATTTGGTCAACGAAAATCATATTGACGGACAAAGTTGTCTTGAACATGTCGCCAATACTGGAGTCTGAGTCCCAGAGGGAGGAATCAGAAGAATGAAAACAACGATCTGCTTCATCATCTGATCTTTCGAGAGTTGTTAGAGGAGTGACATTACCAAAACCGACACCGCTTCGTTGATAGTCAGATTTGTCGGGAGGAACAAAGTGTCGTATTGGCAACCGTCGTCCTCGGCCGTAATTTAGCCCCTGGTCGCTTTTGATGTCATATCCCATATTCTGAATGATATTCTTGGCCTGCCAACTATACCAAAAAAGTTGTATTTTTCCAGGGTCATAGTCAGCTTCTGTGTTGTGCTTGGGAGCAGTAGAGTCTAGAACGAACTTTCTCTCGCCGACTATATGACAAAAGATGATTAGTTTTTCATCCTTCTTTCTGGCTGGAACGATGAAGTAGAGGATATCTTCTGGGTAAACGTTTTCTCCCAGGTGAGACATTGTGACCGACATGCAGAGGTGTGGTCCTATGTCGTGCTCTAGAGCATATATCGTATCTATGTAGTGGTTTATAGATTGATAGATATCGGAGTAATTCAAAGATCGATAAACCTTTACTAAGGAAATACGCAAGTTCTTCTTCAGGGATAACATCATCCGCTGAAGGTACATTATTATGTGTAATGATATACTAATTGAGAGGATCATCATCTGGAAGAGGAGCCACAGTCTTGGCCGAGTTCACCACGTAGGGTAATTCTTCAGGGTTGGTCCTTCCGGGGTGTTTTGATGAGAGTGATGGTCAATGGTTTGACCTTGTCAGGATTCTTCTTTTTCACCCAGATTGTGAGAGGCTTCGGAGTACTTTTTAGAGTTGTACGTCCTTTGACTCAGATGATCAGGGGACCATCATTGGAGGATGAACTTGCTTCAGCTTAATTGTCAGCTTCGTTGCCGTCATCCTTGGGGGACTGAGATTGGTAAAGTACCGAATCTCCATAGTAAGCTTCGATGCCCTTAAAAGGATCGACATCGGCAAACTCCGTCTTTACGACACCGTCGCTATTGACGTACTTGAAGCACTGGTGAAGTATAGAAGGAACGATCATGTTCTCGTGTATCTATGGACGTCCCAACAAGACGTTGTAGGATACATTAGCATCGATCACATAGCAAGAAACCTTCGTTCGGAGATCATTGATCTTGCACTTGAGACGGATCTTGCCCAGCGGGTGGCTGCGACCAGCATTGAAAGCCATAATAGTTGTGTTGGTTGCAGATAGCTTGTGCAGAGGGATTTCCAGAATTTGAAGCAAACTTCTAGGAATGATACTGAGGGAGGATCCTAGATCGATGTGCATGCGGTCCACCTTGATTGCCCCGATATACCCTGTATAGTACAGGGGTCTATCATGACGATTATTTTTGAGTAGAATGTCCTCCTATGAAAAGGTGATATTGGGCACCACTTCCATAGTACTGTGGCAGTGAGGACAGGAGAGGGTCTTCAGCGGGGGCTTTGACTTCAGCGAGATAAGAGTCGGCATGTAGTAAAGCTTCGCTTAAGGCCTTTCGCGTTTATTTGGAGAGTCACAACAGGTCGAACAGAGACAACCTGGCAGGTGTATTGGCTAACTGTGCGAGTATGTCAAAGTTGTAGGGCCGATCCATGCTTTCGGTAGTTGGCACCTTCTGAGACTTATCAAACCGCGTCTCCTTCTGCTTGGCTTTGTCCGAAGTTGGAGGCTTAGATGGGCCAGCTTCTGAGCTTGTGGGGCAGCAGGAGGTTGAGGAGGTACTTCTTCTTCTTGTGCGGGGTCGTATGTTCGAATATGTCTTCCCCGATCGCGTCTCGCCAGATAGAACCTCGTAGATGGGAGAGGATACCATATGGCATAACTTGTATTTCTTGCCCCTTTTTGCTTTAGGAATTACCACCCCCTGCGTTATTTCTTGCACAAGTTTCGGATGGATCCACATGATCTCACCACGTTCAATTATGAGTGGCACCAAGGTTGAGTTGCGAGCTGGCGGTAGGTTGACGACTTCCATTATTGCCTTAGGAATCGGGACCACGCCGTCTGGGACTTCTGTGGGAGGAAAGTCACCAAACTGAAGAGAGATCATATTAGAAGATACGACCTTGTCTTCAGCTTTGAGGTTGATCACTTGGCTGTCGATAAGCTATTGTATCTTCTTTTTTGGGATGATACTGTCCTTGGTAGAATGATTCACGTACTGATGATAGAGACAGTACTTGGGATCACTGAGCTGGCTTGCCTCTGCAGGACGTCGTGGTGGAGGCAATGTCAGCTTATTACCTTTCGTCAATGTGTGAAAGTTGGTAATGACATTGTCTTCGTCAAAGGAGAAGGTCTCCTTAGGTTTGTCGGAGACGCCCTGAGAATTAGAAGCTCCTTTGGAAGTGTCGACCTTCAAGACTTCTTTCCCTTTACCCCCACGAACAAGGATAGTTTGAGGATGCTTGCCCTTGTCTTCGGATTTGGGTGTTTTCAACCCCAATAGTTCCAGGTTAGGAACGTCATTTTCAGCAGCATTAGCGGCCCCAATGAAAGCGGGCCATGTATCATACTTATGTATACCCAGACAAAACATTACCATAGGAAGGAAGTTATGTCGACAAGTACCCATAAGTTCTGAGTCTGGTATGTCGAAGGGCATCTTCAGTGCTAGCCGCCTAAAGCGTTCGATGAAGGCGATGACAGACTCAGTCCTCCTTTGCTTGGTCTCGATGAGGGTGGACATACTAACATGCATGCCACTCTCGTAAAACCTGTTAAGGAACAACCTCTCCAAGTCTTTAAATGAATTGATACATCCATCAGGCAGACTGCAGAACCATTCAAAAGCTACCCCCTATAAGGTGCTAATAAATAGCTTCGACAAGAACAGATCGTCTCTGGGCAAGTATAGTCTGCGTGTTGAAGTACGTCATATGTTGACTAGGAGAAGTCAACCCGTCAAATGAATTCATCGTCAGCGGTTGTAGTTAGGAGGGCAAGTAGCATTCTCCCATTCAAGGGGATACGATTGAGATATACCCATCTTCTGAAGCTCGTCTTTGTGTGAGATGGTATCGAGACGGGCGACCAGGGAATCAATTGCATCGGTTGATTGAGCATGTGTTGGGAAACGGTTGCTGAATGGTTGCCAGGCATCGTTGGAGAAGGGCCACCACCATCATTTGCAAGATTTGGAGGAGGCGTAACATAATGATACTCTTTTTGTAGTGAAGGAGGGTTTTTGCTACGTGCCGGACTAGCGTGAGCCAAGACATTTTGCTGAGGTGGAGGAACAGCCCAAGCTGCTTGAACCGCCATAATACTGGTAAGCATATCAGTGATCTTGGCGAATGCTGTTTCAAGACCCTCTAGCTGTTTGCTGGTCTGATCACTGGCTTCTTCAGGTCTTTCTCCATTTGCCATGTATATAGATAACATGCGAGGATGAACAGAGAAAATAGTACAACTTGTGCTGATACTGTCTGTCTTCGAGTGGACAAGTCCTTCATCTTCAGGTTGAAGAGGTAGATAGTCACAATCAGATTCGGAGAGATCGTCGTCCTCTGGAAGGCTACCCCCAGTGTGAAGGTCATCTGCTTCAGACTCTGACGGAATACTACCCAAAGCTTAGGAGTCTTCGTCGTCCACACGAAATCTTGCCTTTGACCGAGTGCCCATATAGACTCCTTCAGATGTGACAGCCTGCTGGCCATCTATTGGTAGAATTCTTCTTCTTCTCGTAGAATAGAGAGAAAAAGTTGGGTTCGTTGTCCACCGTCTTTGATTGGGGCTTCCGTAAGGGGGACCCCATGAAGCCATGTTGGATGAAACACACAGTGGTTTTTTATCGTCAAAGAAATGCAGCCGTCGAAACATGGACTTTATCTGAGGCACTCTTGTTGCTTTGGAGCAGCAACAGTTAATAAGAATACTGGTGCTCGGATGTGCACTATGAATTGTTATGTCCTCCCTCGTTTTACGCTTATGATTATCATGTCGTGTAAGTCAGCGGAAGGGAGTT